>JAIUZE010073491.1:0-47416 GCA_022085475.1 Heliosperma pusillum | reverse complement strand
TACAAGCGGTACGCTACATTCAAATAACCCACCTCGCAAGTATTCAACATTTGACGGCCGGGTCGATCAACGCATAGCGTTCAACTCCCAACAACGTCGTCATATGCCCACTACACATGCAATTGAGCAGTAGGATACCTCTCCGTTCCGACATTCCAGCCTTACGAACGGGAAGGTAGCCAAGGGAATGAGAATACAAAGCACAAGACAAAATAGTGCTCAAACCGTAACATTTGTAAGAACCGACTCAAAGTGGGAACATACCAAAAACCGTCACAAAACATGTGAATAGGAAATCATATAAGTTTAAATACGATAAACATGAGTCAATACATGATACATAATCATTAGAACAAGTTTATGAAGCATAAGAAATAAAAACATAGATCACCTCTCCAAAACAATGTTGTTTGGAAACCAACGAAAACAAGGGTCCACTTCAAACGGTCATAACTAGAGTTCTAGACATGCAAATGCCAAAATTCCAAATGGAGATGATAGCTTATCCTCTTACAGTTCCAACGAGATGTCACAAGCCCAAAACAAGCAAGTAACAAGGAGATATGATCATTTTACGAAAAGGGGTCAGTGCAGTGAAACTGCACAAGTCACGACCGTGACTTTTATTTCACGACCGTGAAATGAGGTTTCACGACCGTGACATGCCATCTCACGACCGTGAGATGTGTGACCAATTCACCCGAGAACCTTCAACATAAATTCAATCCTTTTATTTCCAATTCTCATAATTCCTTTCTAATAACTATCAACAATCAATATTCATCATCAACAATCATCAAACAACAACAATCAATATCCATAACATAATTCCTAACTTACTTATCGTATTCTAAATACGAATCCTAGCATATAAAGCATGTAAAACACGTAAATGATACCGAGTAACCCTTCACCGTTACCTTTAAGCGTCTTCACTAAACGTCAAGCTCCTCTTCAATAAGAAAATAGTCTTTGTCGGGGTCTTGGAGGTCACCACCTACATATAGATCGTAAAAGATAAATAAAATCCATCTTGAGAAAGACGGAAAGATTGAAAAGCGAGAAAGACGATGATTTTAATATCAATACGGATAGAGGAAGGTACGGGGAGAAGAATAAGACGAACTTACGTGAATTCTATCGAGGAACGAAGGAGATACGTCGATTCTAAGATCAAAATCCAAGAGGGAAATTGGGTTTTTCTTGGAGAGGAAGGAATGTTGTGTTTGTGATTTGTGTTGAATGAAATTAGGTTAAGGAGGGAGTGTTATGTATAGGAAAAAGTCAAAGACGGTTTCAAAGTCGAGAAAGTCAAACCCGACTAAAAAGTTAAGAAAAGTTAAAGACAACTCAAAAGTCAAGAAAATTCAAAGACGACTTAAAATTCAAGAAAAGTCGAAGAAAAGTCAAACTCGTCTTAAAAGTCAAGAAAAGTCAAACTCGTCTTAAAAGTCAAGAAAAGTCAAACTCGTCTTAAGACGGGATTTTCATGAAATCTCGCAGAAATTCCAAATACGAACTCGGAAATTCAAAATTCGACTCGAAACATAAAAAGCTAATTTAAAACTTAAAATTGCTGACAAGGCTTCGTAAAATATTTCTACTAGAAAAATAGGGTACATTTCCGGGTGTTACAATGTACAAGCAAAGTTAATATCTATCATATAGAGTGATGAAAGAATTTTACCTGACGTTGTCACACAACCGTCCTTCTTGTCTTTCAAGTATTTGGGGCAATTGCGTTTCCAATGCCCTTTGCCATTAAAATAATAGCAATCCGGCTCCGCGTGTTTGTTGACTTTGGGCTTGGACTTATAAAAGACCTTGCCCTTTCCCTTGCCGACTTTCTTGAAAAGAGTCTTACCCTTTCCCTTGTCCTTCCTCACCCCAAGGTTCATGGTCTTCATTTTCATGGAAAGAACATCCTTGGGTTCACTCCCACTAGCCTCCATGTCCCTCTCCGCTTGGGTGAGGAGTGCATGGAGTTCATGGAAACTCTTGTCCATGCCATTCATGTTATAGTTCACCCTAAATTGAGTGAACTTAGGTGTGAGTGAATGAAGGATTTTACCCACCACCAATTGCTTCGGAATTTTGCACCCTAGACGTTTAAGGTGTCCGCGTGCTCAACCATTTTGAGCACGTGTGGGTGATCGGGCTTGTCGCAAGCCCTGGTCAAAGATAATTACCCACACTATGCTAATAACAAATTAATGTAATTAGGGAAGTAGGGGTCGATCCTCAGGGAGATGGTGTTTCCTATAGAATGTGAAATGTCTTGCGATTGGGTTTTATCTAACGAGTATCTGGGTTTTGGGGTTTTGATTTCTAAACTAATACAAAGCATAAATAAAAACAAAATAAAAGCAAATCAAAACGAAAACAATAAAGCAAGTGATGAATTAACAATGATGAAAAGAATCTATGGAAGAAGGTTCACACATGTAGATTAACATATTGATGAAATTGGATTTAGAACATGCAAATAATTCATTGTGAGTTCGTAAGAATGATGTGTTCATTACAATCATAGATCAGATGGTCTAGCAGACTTTTAGGCAATTTACTAGGTCTTAATCTACCATGTCATGCTTTGTCTATTCAATTCATGTATTTCTACCTTGGAAAAGAATTCCATTTTAGTCAATGATTTTGATCAGGAATCGTTAACTATCGTTATAGTCCAAACATGCATAGACACGACGTTTCAAAAGCATAATTTCTTTTATCCAATTATCATCTTTTAATTAACTTACATGGCTACCCTACACCCTAGAAAAACGACTACTCACTCATGGTGATGTTTATATCTAAGATGATGTTAATAATAAAAACTAGGATAAACATGTTTATTTGGTTTTGACAATATTTTAAGACTCTTTATATGGCGATAATAACGACGCTAATTTAACGATCTAATGAATATGACGATTATAACGGTACTAAAATGAATCTAAGATAACATGTAAAGAGAATAACAATCAAATAAGAAACATAAAGACTTTAAACAAAAGGTATAATAGGAATACCTAGATGACGATCAACAACGATAATGACAACAATAATAGAAATTCCTTGCATAGAATAGTCGATCCACGAATTACAATACTTGTACCAAATAAAGTAGATTACAAGGATGGAATTTTTATTGATCTAGACTAAGGATTTGATGTAGAAAAGAGAGAAATAAACTAAGAAACTAAAGACAAAAAGATGAAGAAAATATTCCAGACAAGAGAAGAGAGGCTAGGTTTCTCTCCTCTTAATCTAGGTTTTTTGTAAAGAGAAGTGTAAGAAGAGAAGTGCTAAGAGGGTTGTTGAGATGTGGTGGCTGAAGCTTTCTTATATAGCAGTAGGGTTTCGTGGGGGAGGGGTCATGCATTCATCACATAGGACAAAAAGGAGGAAGTCTAAGCAAAAGCTCGGATCAGCACGGATACCCGATCGGGTACACCACTTACCCGATCGGGTAAGTTGCAATCTTGGTCAATTCACTTTCGTTTCATCTCCCCTTGCTTATGAATTGACTTTCATTATCCCCCTTGACCTTTTGAGTCGGGTTTGTTGATAAGGTTTAATGTAAAATGATGATTTCTTTGCCTAACTGATCGATCTTCTGACAACTGCGAAATCGCCTTTGCCTCTTCTCTCTTTTGAATCAGTGAACTTTCTTGAAATGCCTTTGACTTGGTCTAGCTTGCTTCTCAAATCGTTGGGTTCTAGGTACATGCTCAGGAATATAGAAAAAGGGCGTAGAAACGTCATTTTCCCTACAAAATAGGTTAGAATATAGGAATTCGCCTAGAAGACGATATTAGCTCATAAAATGGCTTAACAAAGCACAAATGACATACATAACCGAGCTAAATTGGGGGTTAAAACCATTCAAATATTCACTTATCAAACTCCCCCAAGCTAAACCTTTGCTTGTCCTCAAGCAAACATAACAAACAATACCAGGACAAGGGTTGCAAGCATTGGCTACTACACCATCAAGAAACAAATGTCAACGTAAAACTTTGGAAACATAATGAATCATAACCCAAAAACAACGTGGGAATGATATATAAACATGGCTGAGATTTACATAACGGCGTAGCACAAATAATTTCACTACAGAATTTTCGGCTCTTGCATGATCTTTTGACAAATGGACTCTCACGGCACACTCGAACACTCATGTATGCAAAAGGGAATTTCTTTATGTGTAAATGTTTTTGAGACACTCACCTATCTACGACTTATGAAAATGTGTCCGCAGTCTAATATGGTAAACAATTCAAAACACAAGTCAAAGATCACAATGCACATAGAAAAGAAGCCGGAAAAATATGAAGAAGGCTTTGGGAAATGGGTGAAAGGTGGATAAACAGTTATGGTTATGTGAAGGTTAGAATGAGCTAGCAACTAACCAATGATAAATGAATATTCAATCCAAACTTTCGATTAATTCCCAAAAGACAAATAACGAAGCCAGATGGAACGGATTGGCTTATTACACACGAAACACAAGAGTGAACTCCTTCTAAACATTGAATTGACATCTTGAGGAGATACTCACAACTTCTTCTTTTATTTCTTTTTCTTTTTTTTTCCGATTTTTTTCTTTTTCAATTTTTTCATTTTCTATTTCATTTTTTTTCTGAACATAACATCACTTCTTGAACATTTTGGTTCTCCCAAATTCACTTTGACATAAAAGAACAAATCTTCTCAAAAGAGCACCCATACACCATAGTCTAGCTACTAGCTCAAAAAGGTAGGCAGTTTTTATATGTAGCTATTATCTTGTGAAACATTTGTATGAAGGGGCTAATTTTGAGGGGTAATTCAAAGTGAAAAAGGCTTCAAATCTTAGTGAATCATGAATGCAATGCTTATAAAAATGAAATGAGAACCATATTTATGCGTTTTGACATGACACACATCATAAGGAGAACTACACACACCTAGATGAGACTGGGTATAGATGTACCAGCCTAAGGAGGTTCTACCTTACAATATATGTAACTTGCCAAATGTCAAGATCAAGCGTACTCATCTATAGATTCATTCCATGCCTACTGTGTACAAGACTTCCCAATGTATGCACAATTCAATGAATATTGAATCATTATCTTTTGAAAGCTCTAAGTTTGGGAAATGTAACATGATAGCATAGTAAACAAGCAAGTAAAGCACGAAAAGCATTCAATGATGTTCAAAATTTTAAAAGTTTCTCTTTTCTTATTCAAAATTTGAAAAATATAAACAACTAAAATGCAAAATGGGAAAATACTATCCCTCCCCCAAGCTAAACATCACATTGTCCTCAATGTGAGCACAAAGACTAAATATGCAACAAGATGCTCAATGGGAAGAAGGGTAAAAAGGGAAAAAGATGAAAGGAGAGTGAAGCTTACTAGTCAGCGCGAACTCCCCCAAGCTAGTCTTTTGGACTTGACAAGGAAGGTCTTTATAGATTCTTCAAAAACTCTTTCATCTGCAAAATAAATCTAACAAAACAACGAAAAAGGGAAAGCCAAAATAAAATGCAAAAAGAAAGGAAACACGGGTTGCCTCCCGAGAAGCGCTGGTTTAACGTCCCGCTCGACGAATTCTTCTATGAAATCATTTGGTTGGGGTCATCCCAAACAAAGAATTTCGCATCATGCAAAAATCTCTTTCTTTGGTTATAAGAAAGGTCAGAGGGTAGCTGGCGACTGACAAGGAAGTTGGCAATATCAGCATACCAAGGAGAAGAGTCCGCAATTGCCATTAATGAATCATCAGCGAACGAATCATTAATTGGCGTTGGTAATCCTATTTCAGTTACTCTTATCCTTGAGAGGTGGTCAGCGACTACATTCTCTGCTCCTTTCTTATCCCGGATCTCTAAATCAAACTCTTGAAGGAGTAAGATCCATCAGATAAGTCTAGGTTTTGCCTCTTTCTTTGAAAGCAGATATTTCAAGGCAGCGTGGTCAGTGTAGACAATAACTTTTGATCCAATTAGGTACGAGCGAAATTTGTCTAAGGCATAGACAATGGCTAGAAGTTCTTTCTCAGTGGTGGCATAGTTGATTTGGGCAGGATCTATGGTTTTACTAGCATAGTAAATCGCATGAAAAAACTTTTCCTTTCTTTGCCCTAAAACAACTCCTACGGCATAATCACTCGCATCGCACATCAGTTCAAAGGGCAGATTCCAATCAGGCGACTGTATTATAGGTGCGGTGATTAAAGCACGTTCGATTTTGTTGAATGCCTCAAGGCATTCTTTTGTGAAATTGAAAGGTGCATCCTTGAAAAGGAGCTCAGTCAGGGGCTTGGCTATTTTTGAAAAATCTTTTATAAATCGTCGGTAGAAACCGGCGTGGCCAAGGAAACTCCTGATTCCGTTCACATTAGTAGGGGGTGGCAGCTGTTCAATAACTTGGATCTTAGCTCGATCCACTTCTATACCTCTTTCTGAAACGATGTGACCTAAAACTACACCTTCGTTCACCATGAAGTGACACTTTTCCCAGTTGAGAACAAGGTCCACTTCTTCACAGCATTTTAGAACTCTGGATAGATTTGTCAAACAATGATCAAAGGAAATGCCATAGACGCTAAAGTCGTCCATAAATACTTCCATGATAGATTCAACAAAATATGAGAAGATACTGGTCATGCAACGCTGGAAAGTGGCAGGTGCATTACACAAGTCAAATGGCATTCTGCGATAAGCGAAAGTACCATAGGGACATGTGAAGGTGGTTTTCTCTTGGTCCTCAGGGTGGATAGGGATTTGGAAAAATCCTGAGTAACCATCTAGATAACAAAAATACTTGTGACAAGCTAACCTTTCTAGCATTTGGTCAATGAAGGGTAGAGGATAGTGATCTTTCCTAGTTGATTGATTCAGCGTTCTGTAGTCAATACACATACGCCATCCTGTCACAATCCTTGTGGGGATGAGCTCATTCTTCTCATTTTTGACTATTGTTGTTCCTTCTTTCTTGGGAACAACTTGAACAGGGCTAACCCATTTAGAGTAATAGATTGCATAGATTATGCCAGCATCTAGCAATTTCATAACTTCAATTTTAACTACTTCCTGCATGTTGGGATTGAGACGACGTTGACCCTGAACACAAGGTTTTTGGCCTTCTTCTAAATTGATTCTATGCATGCAGAAGTCTGAGCTTATGCCTGTTAAATCTTCGAGTTTTTAACCTATTGCCTTTCTATGGTTTTTCAAGACAGTCAATAGTGAGGTTAATTGATTTTCATCTAGGAGAGCACTCACTATGACTGGGCAATACTCAGATTCATCTAAAAAAGCATATTTTAGATTCGAGGGAAGAGGTTTTAGTTCAGGTTTATGCACTTCTGCCTTGGCAGGAGTATCAATCAATCTTATGAACTCTTTGATTTCTTCTAACGGTATCTCTTCTCCGGTTAGGTCTTTTTCCAGCTCAATGATCTCGAAATTGTCATTCTCAGAGATATCCTCCAACAACAAGATTGCCTCTAAAGGATCCTCGATTATTGATGGATACAGAGAATCATCAACAATGGAGTCGACAACATCAAATAAACAACAAGACTCCTCTAGCATAGGACTTTTCATTGCACTGTTCAAGTTATAGGTGACTTTATCATCACCTACTTCTAGTGTCAGTTTTCCATTTTTAACATCGATTACTGCTCCGGCAGTGTGTAAAAATGGCCTTCCTAAAATAATAGGGATTTGAGAATCTTCAGCCATATCTAGCACGATGAAATCGACGGGAATGAAAAACTTTCCTACTTTGACAGGCACATCTTCTAAAACTCCCATAGGTTGTTTTAAAGAACGGTCAGCCATTTGCAGAGTGATACTGGTGCATTTGAGAATTCCCATATTCAACATTTCGCATATGGAAAAGGGCATGACGCTTACACTGGCACCTAGATCGCATAGAGCTTTATCAATTGTGTAGGTGCCTATAGTGCAAGGTATAGAGAAACTACCTGGATCCTTTAACTTAGGAGGGGACTTATTTTGCAACAAAGCACTGCACTCAGCTGTGAATGCTATGATTTCAACATCATCTAAAGTCCTCTTATTAGTTAAGATATCCTTCATGAATTTTGTGTAAGAAGGGATTTGAGTTATCAATTCAGTGAAGGGAACCGTTACCTGGAGGTTTTTGACTACTTCCGTGAATTTGCTAAACTGGGTTTCCTTATGATTTCTCCTCAAGCATTGGGGAAATGGAACTTGGATTTTGATGGGTTCCTTCACAAGTTCATCCTTCTTTTCTTTATTTTCCGCTTCCTTAGCGGTGGATGGTTGGGAATCTTTTTGGCTCTCTACTGGTGTTGGCTCAACGATTGTTTCCTTAGGTTATTGAGGTTCCTTATAAGTGGTACCACTCCTAAGGGTGATAGCATTAGCGGTGTCCCTCGGTTGCTCACCATGAGGTGGGAGTTGGCCTCGTTTCCTTTGGGTAATAGAGGTAGCCAATTGGGCCATTTGAGTTTCAAGCATCTTGATGGCAACATCTTGAGCTTGATCACTCTTTTGAATTTGGGCAAACATTGAATCTTGTTTTTGAACAACTTGGAGAAGCATGGATTCGATTTTGCTCAGGCTTGAGTCATTGGGTTGGCTTTGATTTTGGGGTGGTTGGTGTTGAGGTTGGTGTTGGTGTTGGTAAGGTTGATTGAAGTTAGGTTGAAATGGAGGTCTCTGGTTTTGAAAACCAGGTGGATTATAGGGCTTTTGTTGATGTGGTATGAATGGTTGTTGAATCTGATGGTGGGGATTCTGAATGTTGGTGCTTTTGTAGGACAAAAAAAGGATGGTTCTTTGTGTTCTCATTATAGAAGTTTGAGAAAGCATTGCCTTGTCTGTATGCTTGGTAGGCATTAACTTGCTCTAGCGAACTCCTACATTCTTGAAAACTGTGTCCTCCAACCCCACATGTCTCACATACCACTACGTGGTTAGTGACGTTAACATGTTGCTTGGATTGGGAAGAGCTTCTTACTTGTTGCTGCAGAAGGGCTAATTGGGCTTCTAGGAATTCTACTTTGCTTAAATCTTCCTGCTTGGTTTTGTGCGGCATAGCACGTGAGTTGCTATACTGAGAGTCGTGAATTGCCATTGAGTCGAGGATACGACGTGATTCGCCACAACAACCGTTGTAGAAGGTGATAGCTAAGAACCATGAATCAAGGCCATGGTGAGGGCATTATCTTTGTAATTCTTTGTACCTTTCCCATGCCTCATAAAGGCTTTCATCGCCTCTCTGAAGGAATCCAGTGATTTGACTTTGTAAGAGTGCGGTTCGTTCTGGTGGGAAGTACTTTTGATAAAAAGCGAGAGCTAGACCATCCCAGTCTGCTATTCCTAAGGCAACTCGGTCAAGGCTATTGATCCAAAGTTTAGCCTTTCCTGTTAAAGAGAAGGGAAAGAGCATTTCCCTAATCTGCTCTTGGGATACTCCAGTTTGACTAGTTGTGGAGCAATAGTCACAGAACTTTTGAATATGAAGGTTGAGATCTTCTGTGGCATTGCCACCAAATTGACTTCTTTCTATTAAACAGATGAAGGCAGGTTTGATTTCAAAGTTTTGGGCTGTGATTTGGGGTGTAGCAATACCCCTTGGAAGTGTATCTGCAGTTGCTTTGGAATGGTCTGAAAGTCGAACCATTTTCTTTTGTGAAGATGAAGATGGAGTGTTGCTTGAAGGTTGATTGGTTTTTGAGAATGGAGATGAGAATGGATCTTCTTATCCTCCAAGATTAGATAAAATATCCGAGTAATTCTCACGAATACAGTCTAAACTTGAAGTACCAGAAGCTTTTGAGATTTCGTTGAATAGCTTTCGTCTCCTACGCAGAGCCCTTTCTAGATCAGGGTCTAAAGAGATAGGGGTCCCTAGTCTAGAAGATCTGGGCATAAGATTGAAAAGCTAAGATAAAAAATCAAGAGAGGTCTGAAGGAATTTGGGTTCCTAAAGACTAGATAAAACTAATTGCAATAAAAATCACAAGAAAAAGGAAAACTAAACCGTGCTCCCCGGCAACGGCGCCAAAATTTGATCGGGCCTGTCGCAAGCCGTGGTCAAAGATAATTACCCAGACTAGGCTAATAACAAATTAATGTAATTAGGGAAGTAGGGGTCGATCCTCAGGGAGATGGTGGTTCCAATAGAATGTGAAATGTCTTGCGATTGGATTTTATCTAACGAGTATCTGGGTTTTGGGGTTTTGATTTCTTAACTAATACAAAGCATAAATAAAAACAAAATAAAAGCAAATCAAAACGAAAACGATAAAGCAAGTGATGAATTAACAATGATGAAAAGAATCTAGGGAAGTAGGTTCACACATGTAGATTAACATATTGATGAAATTGGATTTAGAACATGCAAATACTTCATTGTGACTTCGTAAGAATACTGTGTTTATTACAATCATAGATCAAATGGTCTAGCAGGCTTTTATGCAATTTACTAGGTCTTAATCTACCATGTCATGCTTTGTCTGTTCAATTCACGTATTTCTACCTTGGAAAAGAATGCCATTTTAGTCAATGATTTTGATCAGGAATCGTTAACTATCGAGTAACACCCCCATTTAATCAAGAGCCTTTAGCAAGACATTCCCGATTAAATAAGACTGTTACCATCTCAGTTGCCTGAGGTAGTGAATATAAAGTAACAAACCAAAGTACTTTAATTAAATGCGTTACAGATTTTCCTACACTATTCGAATAACTGATAACTAAATAAATTACCAATGACAGCGGAAGAATAATAAATAAATATAATGTCTATCTGAACTACTGGTGATCTAGACTCCAAGCTTCACCCTCACGTGCCAATCCCTTCAAACATCCAAGACTGCTACAAAATTACCTGCCTTTAATATCTTCTCCCCATTTAACCAGAAATATTAAATGGTTCGTTGCAGGATGCCATCAATTAAAGCAGGCACCAAATTTTATTTGATCAAAAGAAATAAACAAGTCAACCAAAGGTTGAGTAGGAAACTAAACAACAGTAACAAATAATATTGTTATAACCATTCCTCCAATCACAATATCATGATACAATAATACATAATCCTGCACCGCATCACAATCTCCCAATCACAAATACCACACGCCCCACAACGGCGCGGGTCTGCAGGCCCACGGTAACAACCCGAACACCACCGTGCCTGGCCTACTCAAATATCTCAGGACCACGGACCTTCAACACCCCGTGCCTGGCCGACCAATCTCAGGACCACAACCGCAGCTGTGCCTGGCCTACCAATATTTGCCTCATAGCAAATTCCATCTCCATCTCCAATTCCAACAATAACAATATCAATATCAATATTCACAATTGCCAACAACGCAGGACAAATTTTTAACATCACAAGACAGTTTCATAACATCTCAAGTTAACTTTTATCACTTATAAGATAACTTCCAACATCATAAGGCAACACGTAAGATAACATCACAAGGCCACATGTATCATGGTAAGACAACTCAAGGCAGTCAAATCCACAACAAGAAACAATTAATTCTATCTCAAGATAATTAATTGAGTTATAAAGACAAACTAACAAGTTGAGTAGTTTCCTACCTTTTCACAAATCTTCCAAGCACAAGCACATCCATAAAACACTATAATTAATCTTCTATGAATCCGTCACAAGACAAAAGGTTGAATCCAATAGAAGTAGACGCAAGATCCCAAATTGATTGCCCAGTTCCCTTTCCATCTTTTCTCTCTTTAGTTTATTTATTATGAGAATTATAAAAGTTAGAATAAAAGCTAAAAGACTTAAAGAGGCTTATATAGTAACAAGGGAAATTATTAGGAAACTAGAATAATAATATAATAATAATAGTTATTAGGAAACTTATATATAATATAATAATAATACTTATTAGGAAACTAGACTATAATTCCTTTTCCTTTTAGGACTACAATCACTACAAATAACTATATTACCCATTTACATAATCGCATTTCTAATACGCGTTGACTAAGTTGACTTTGACTTTGACTTAAAAATACGGAGTATTACAATCTACCCTCCTTAAAACAAACTTCGTTCTCGAAGTTTAAACTCCAAAAATGAGACTACCTCAAATTATAATTCTACTCAGTTACTTGACACACACAAACCTACATGCTTACATGAGTTTGCTAAACAAAGTACTAGAAAGCCGCATGTTAGATCTCATGCCCCTTAAAACTGAACTTTGTCCCCAAAGTTCCACTAAGCGACAACCACAGGTACTAAAACCCACGGTATACCCAAACATGCATAGACACGACGTTTCAAAAGCATAATTTCTTTTATCCAATTATCATTTTTTAATTAACTTACATGGTTACCCTACACCCTAGAAAAACGACTACTCACTCATGGTGATGTTTATATCTAAGATGATGTTAATAATAAAAACTAGGATAGACATGTTTATTTGGTTTTGACAATATTTTAAGACTCTTTATATGGCGATAATAACGACGCTAATTTAACGATCTAATGAATATGACGATTATAACGGTAATAAAATTAATCTAAGATAACATGTAAAGAGAATAACAATCAAATAAGAAACCTAAAGACTTTAAACAAAAGGTAAAATAGGAATACCTAGATGACGATCAACAATGATAATGACAACAATAATAGAAATTCCTTGCATAGAATAGTCGATCCACGAATTACAATACTTGTACCAAATAAAGTAGATTACAAGGATGGAATTTTTATTGATCTAGGCTAAGGATTTGATGTAGAAAAGACAGAAATAAACTAAGAAACTAAAGACAAAAAGAAGAAGAAAATATTCTAGACAAGAGAAGAGAGGGTAGGTTTCTCTCCTCTTAATCTAGGTTTTTTGTAAAGAGAAGTGTAAGAAGAGAAGTGCTAAGAGGGTTGTTGAGATGTGGTGGCTGAAGCTTTCTTATATAGCAGTAGGGTTTCATGAGGGAGGGGTCATGCATTCATCACATAGGACAAAAAGGAGGAAGTCGAAGCAAAAGCTCGGATCAGCAGGGATACCCGATCGGGTACACCACTTACCCGATCGGGTAAGTTGCAATCTTGGTCAATTCACTTTCGTTTCATCTCCCCTTGCTTATGACTTGACTTTCATTATCCCCCTAGACCTTTTGAGTCGGGTTTTTTGATAGGGTTTGATGTAAAATGATGATTTCTTTGCCTAACTGATCGATCTTCTGACAACTGCGAAATCGCCTTTGCCTCTTCTCTCTTTTGAATTAGTGAACCTTCTTGAAATGCCTTTGACTTGGTCAAGCTTGCTTCTCAAATCGTCGGGTTCTACGAAAAATGCTCGGGAATATAGAAAAGGGCGTAGAAACGTCACTTTCCCTACAAAACAGGTTAGAACATAGGAATTCGCCTAGAGGACGATATTAGCTCATAAAATGGCTTAACAAAGCATAAATGACATACAAAACCGAGCTAAATTGGGGGTTAAAATCATACAAATATTCACTTATCAGTGGGCCAACTTTTTGGCCTCTTTGAAGCTTGGTGTCAAAGAATTTCGTAGCCGCCTCATATTGAAGAATTTTAGGGGCTTGAGAAAACATCGACGTAATCCTCGTGAATATCGCATATGCATCGAGAGATATCAATTGGAGTTCGACTTTGGGTGAGATTGACCAAATCAAGACATTCTTGACGTCATTAGCAACCTTCAAATAATGGATATATTCGGCCCGAACCATCGCGGCGCTCTTGATCGTTGATTCCCATTCAGCGAAGTTACTACCGTCATCTTTTAGGACACACTTGTCCATGACGCATCTCAACCATGAGTCCTTACCCAAGGTTGCGTTGTTTGATGATGTCGACATTGTGCGAATATGGTTACTACAACAAAAAGAAATATATAAACATTCATTGTTAATTTACTTGAAAAACATTTTAACAAGTTTAGCATTTATATAATGACCTCTCACTAAATTATATAAATGATTCCAAGACCCATATTTAAATAAAAATAGTCATCGCATGCTACCTTTATCTAGAAATGGTATGTCATTACTTGACTAATTCAACCCTTAGAACTCTTGGTTGACGGATTTCTACTAAATTCATCTCCTAGTCCCAAGATAACGCTTATCTCGTTGAGTCCAATCCAATTTTAGCTTGTGATCGTATCACCCTACTTACCCGAGGTAAAAAGGGACTCACGAGCGTGGTAGCCCTAATGAACATGGGATTCATAGGTGTTACTAATTGGTAAGGCTAATCTCAATTTTTTTAAATATGTGAGAGATCTTGTCAATTTAGTTATTAATTCCCTATAAGTGAACTAAGTCGGTGAATTGTGAATAACGTTGAATTGACAATAACGGAAAATAAAATGCATGTGTGACGATTTTGGCATGAGCGGAAATAAAGCAAGCAACCAAGCAACAATAAAATCTTAGTATGGCCACCTAGCTAATCAAAATTAACTAGATAGTTACAAATTCGGAAACCAACTCCTTGGTCCCTTGCCTCTTCACTTGGAACACCTTCCAAAATGGCACCGTCTTGAGGGAGTCATCGGTCTTCATAAAAATAATTACAAATATACAAATATACAAATTCCTATTATACATTTATTCTATAAAATGAAATTATTAAATAACGGGTAATAACGATTAAAAATAACTAGGCCATACTAGGTACAAAATTTGCATAAATTATTAAATAAATGATATTTATTCATTCAACCATAAATAAAATAAATTGCTGCAAAATTCATGCCAAAATCGCCCTAAACACATTCATGCTCATTGTAGCTCGATTTTACGGGATTTATTGATTTTTAACCATTAAAAATCAATATCAACATTTAAATCTCATTTAAATTCAAACTAATTAACTAAACTGTTTTAGAACTCAAAATTAGTCTCTACTAATTTTTTTGGTCATTAATTAGATCGATTTGATATTATTTGCTAAATATAACGGTTTAATCATAACAATTATGAAATAAACCCAAAATAAAATATAAACATCATAAAAATTTGAAACCAAACATTTTTTACATTCTGGAACATTTCCAGGAACTATAAGAATAAAAACATTTGCTCAAAAAAATTTAAATTAAGTTTTTGAACTAACAGCTTTGAATTTAATGGTTTTACGAAATAAAAATCATTAAATATAGTAAAACAGTGAAAAAAACTATGAAACTTCACCAAGATGATCAACATCATAATTTAAAATGTAAAAAAAATTTTTAAGACCAGAAAAGGATGTTTCAATTTTATGAACATTATAATCTCATATTATCGACTTTTATCGTATAAAAATCAATAAACATGCAATACTTAATTAAAAGTCACGAAAGTTTAAATACAATATGTAAGACATGCATGTGAAATCATATTAAAATTTCATGGCCAGAATCAAGATGCAACTATTTTTAGTTAACTTTTAACTCATAAAATGCATGTTAACTCGGTTTAAAAGCCAAAATTCAAAATAAATAGCAAATCAATCCCTATAATCACGAAATTTGACCACAAAAATTTTGAGATCAGTAGGTATACATGCACCAAAAACTTTCGTCAGCATCATATTTTAACTCAAATTATTGATTTATTAGTTATCCAAAATGAACATTCATGCTACAAGCTAGCTGATAAGTGAATATTTGTATGGTTTTAACCCCCAGTTTAGCTCGGTTTTGTATGTCATTTGTGCTTTGTTAAGCCACTTTATGAGCTAATATCGTCTTCTAGGCGAATTCCTGTGTTCTAACCTGTTTTGTAAGGAAAGTGACGTTTCTACGCCCTTTTTCTATATTCCCGAGCATTTGCCTAGAACCCGACGATTTGAAGAAGCAAGCTCAATCATATCAAAGGCATTTCAAGAAGGTTCACTAATTCGAAAGAGAGAAGAAGTAAAGACGGTTTCGTAGTTGTCGGAAGATCAATCAATTAGGCGGAAGCAATCATCGCTTTACATCAAACCCTATCAACAAACCCGACTCAAGAGGTCAAGCGGGATGATGGAAGTCGAGTCAAAGCGAAGAAAGATGAAACGTTAGTCAAATACTTCTAGATGACAACTTACCCGATCGGGTAAGTGTGTACCCGATCGGGTATGTGTGCTGCTTCGAGCATTGCGGCTCCTTCATCCTATTTTTGACCTATGTGTTTAATGCGCGACCTCTTCTCCACGAAACCCTAATACTATAAATAGATGCTCTAGCCCTCATATCATATCATCCATTCCTTCACACAACATCTCTTCTCTTCTTACATTTCTCTTTAGTTTAGTTCTTCTTCTTTCTTAGTTTAGTTTAGTTTTAGTTTTCTCTAGTTTAGTTTAGTCTAGTTCTAAGCTTTCTTCAATTGTAGTTGTTCTACTTGTAATTGGAATTCTAAATTCCGGGTTTGCATTTCCTATTCAAGTTCTTATTCCATTTCAATCTTTGCTCATCCTTTTCGGTAATCTTTATTCTCGTCTTTACATTATAGTTTCATTTCCTTTTAGTATTTCCTTTATCATGTTTATCATTCTTAGTTTTATAATCTTAGTTTCCCTTTCATTGTTAATCATGCTTAAGTAGTCACCCTTCTAGGGTGTAGGATAGCCATGTTAGATTAATTAAAAGATGATAATTGGATAAAAGAAATTGTGCCTTTAAAACGTTGTGTCTATGCATGTTTGGATTGTAACGATAGTTATCGATTTTTGGCCAAAATCATTTTACTAGTATGGAATTCTTTTCCGAGGTAGACATACGAGAATTGAATAGACAAAGCATGACATGGTAGATTAAGACCTAGTAAATCGCATAAAAAGCCTGCTAGACCATCTGATCTATGATTGTAATGAACACATCATTCTTACGAACTCACAATGAATTATTTGCATATCCTAAAATCCAATTTCATCAATATGTTAATCTACATGTGTGAACCTACTTCCCTAGATTCTTTTCTTTATTGCATTGTTATTATTTAGTAATTAGTGACAAACATTTGCCAATCGTCAAAGGTAGAATTCTAACCACAACTATTCACAAGTATCTCCCGTCTCCCCGAGATCGACCCCTTACTTCCCTAACTGCATTTATCTGTTGTTAGCCTAGTCTGGGTAAATTATCTTTGATTAGGGTACGCGACAACCCGATCAAATTTTGGCGCCGTTGCCGGGGAGCACGGTTTTGTTTATTTGTGATTAGTAGAGTTTTACCTTGTCTTTTTCTTTTCTTCTTTTCTTTTGTGTCGAGGAACACTTGTTCCTTGAGATTTTTCTCACCTTTTCGTTGTAGTATAGTGACTCTTTTCAGGTAATAGGAATATTTTCTTTCAAATGGTTTGCTTTATTTTCTCTCAATGACTATCTATTTCCAACCACCACAATGTGAGAATGAACCTTTCCATGAATACCTCGACCGATTTTATAGCTATTGTAGACATATTATCTCTCTTGGGTATACCCTTGATGAGACCTATATGAGGAATGTCGTGATTCATGGAATGCTCATTAAGTATCGTAGCCTGGCTATCCAATTGAGTGCTGGAAGTTTTTATCAGAAGAGAGGAAAGGAACTTTGGATTTTCTTGGACTTTATGGCATCCCAATCTCGGGATGAAACGCACCGGCGGTTGAGAATCCAAGAGCAAATCAATGAAATCAGGGCTCAACTTCAAATACTCAAAGGGCAAAAGGAAGAACCCACGTTTACAATTTGTAAGCCAATCAATTTTCCTTATGCTTTTTCAGCCCCCCCATGTGAGTCTATTTTCTCCTGTGCTTTTTCATGTCCCCCATGTGAGTCTAATTCTCCCCAATCATATGAATTAATAGATGACGATGATGATGGTCCAACTTTTTCTATTGAAAGTCACTCTAGTGTCGTTCCATTTGACAATTTTGAGACCCCCATTATTGATATTGACCATATGGTAGTCGAGACATTAGACAAGGATGTTGTTAAGCCCATTTGTGACTCCCATGGAGAGTCGTTGATCGAGTCATCAGATTTCTTTGAAAATCCCTTCGCTAAGGATATTCCAGATTTATTTGAAAATGATACTGGGTTTTGTGAACGCAGCCTTGAAATTAAGTGGGATCAACCACCTATTTTTGATTCCCAATCCTTTGATTCACCCTACCCCCAATTAGAGTCCACTAATGATATTTTGGGAACTAATTGTTTGTTCCATGCTCTTAAACATTTCACTCCATCTCTCACTGACGAGTGGAGCAGTTCAGTGGTCATCTATGAAGTTTGTCATGCGCACAATGATAAGATATATCAATTCTTACCTTCAATATTTCATGCCTATATCTTGTCAATTGCTTACATATGTTTTTGTATAGCTCATGCGCAGGTATATGATCGACTTCTAAGGGCATTGACATGCTTTTTAAGGCACAAAGAATGATTTTCATTAATAAAGAGTCTAGCAAGACATTTAACTTGCGCTTCTCGGGAGGCAACCCGTGTTTTCCCTTTCTTTCTGCATTTTATTTTTATTTTTCCCTTTTTCGTTGTTTTGTTAGATTTACCTTGCAGATGAGAGAGTTTTTGAAGAATCTATAAAGACCTTCCTTGTCAAGTCCAAAAGACTAGCTTGGGGGAGTCCGCGCTGACTAGTAAGCTTCACTCTTCTTTCATTTTTTCCTTTTCCCCATTAAGCATCTCATTGCATATTTTGTCTTTGTGCTCACATTGAGGACAATGTGATGTTTAGCTTGGGGGAGGGATTGCATTTTCCCATTTTGCATTTTAGTTTATCATTTTTCAAATTTTGAATAAAAGAGAAAGAAGACTTTTGAGAAAATTTAAAAATTTCTGAACATAATTGAATGCTTTTCGTGCTTTGCTTGCTTGTTTACTATGCTATCATGTTACATTTCCCAAACTTAGAGCTTTCAAAAGATAATGGTTCAATGTTCATTGAATTGTGCATACATGGGGAAGTCTTGTACACAGTAGGCATGGAATTAATCTATAGATGATTACGCTTGATCTTGACATTTGGCAAGTTACATATATTGTAAGGTAGAATCTCTTTAGGCTGGTACATCTATACCCAGTCTCATCTAGGTGTGTGTAGTTCTCCTTGTGATGTGTGTCATGTCAAAACGCATAAGTATGGTCCTCATTTCATTTCTATAAGCATTGCATTCATGATTCACTATGATTTGAAGCCTTTTTCACTTTAATTTGCCCCTCAAAATTAGCCCCTTCATACAAATGTTTCACAAAATAATAGCTACAAATAAAAACTGCCCACCTTTTGAGCTAGTAGCTAGACTATGGTGTATGGGTGCTCTTTTGAGAAGATTTTGTTCCTTAACGACAAAGTGAATTTGGAGAACGAAAAATATTCAAGAAGTGATGTTCAAAAGAAAAGAAAAGAAAAGAAAAGAAAAGAAAGGAAAAGAAAGAAATAGAAAAAAATGAAAAAATTAGAAAAGAAAAAAAAGAAAAAGAAATAAGAGAAGAAGTTATGAGTATCTCCTAAGAAATGTCAATTCGATGATTAGAAGGAGTTTACTTGTGTGTTTCGTGTGTAATAAGCCAATCTGTTACTTCTGGCTTCGTTTTTCGTCTTTTGGGAATTAACCGAAAGTTTGGATTGAGTATTCATTTATCATTGGTCAGTTGCTAGCTCACTCTAAACTTCACATGACCATAACTATTTGTCCACCTTTCACCCATTTCCCAAAGCCTTCTTCATTGTTTCGGCTTCTTTTCTTTGTGCATTGTGATCTTTGACTTGTGTTTTGAATTGTTTACCATATTAGACTGCGGACACATTTTCATAAGTCGTAGATAGGTGAGTGTCTCAAAAACATTTACACATAAAGAAATCACCTTTTACATACAATGAGTGTTCGAGTGTGCCGTGAGAGTCCATTTGTCAAAAGATCATGCAAGAGCCGAAAATTCTATAGTGAAATTCTTTGTGCTACGCCGTTATGTAAATCTCAGCCATGTTTATGTATCATTCATGCCCACGTTGTTTTTGGGTTATGATTCATTATGTTTCCAAAGCTTTATGTTGAGATTTGTTTCTTGATGGTGTAGTAGCCAATGCTTGCAACCTTGTCCTGGTATTGTTTGTTATGTTTGCTTGAGGACAAGCAAAGGTTTAGCTTGGGGGAGTTTGATAAGTGAATATTTGTATGGTTTTAACCCCCAGTTTAGCTCGGTTTTTTATGTCATTTGTGCTTTGTTAAGCCACTTTATGTGCTAATATCGTCTTCTAGGCGAATTCCTGTGTTCTAACCTGTTTTGTAGGGAAAGTGATGTTTCTAAGCCCTTTTTCTATATTCCCGAGCATTTGCCTAGAACCCGACGATTTGAAGATGCAAGCTCAACCATATCAAAGGCATTTCAAGAAGGTTCACTAATTCGAAAGAGAGAAGAAGTAAAGACGGTTTCGTAGTTGTCGGAAGATCAATCAATTAGGCGGAAGCAATCATCGCTTTACATCAAACCCTATCAACAAACCCGACTCAAGAGGTCAAGGGGGATGATGGAAGTCAAGTCAAAGCGAAGGAAGATGAAACGTTAGTCAAATACTTCTAGATGACAACTTACCCGATCGGGTAAGTGTGTACCCGATCGGGTATGTGTGCTGCTTCGAGCATTGCGGCTCCTTCATCCTATTTTTGACCTATGTGTTTAATGCCCGACCTCTTCTCCACGAAACCCTAATACTATAAATAGATGCTCTAGCCCTCATATCATATCATCTCCATCTCTTCACACAACATCTCTTCTCTTCTTTCTTTAGTTTAGTTCTTCTTCTTTCTTAGTTTAGTTTAGTTTTAGTTTTCTCTAGTTTAGTTTAGTCTAGTTCTAAGTTTTCTTCAATTGTAGTTGTTCTAGTTGTAATTGGAATTCAAGTTTCCGGGTTTGCATTTCCTATTCAAGTTCTTATTCCATTTCAATCTTTGCTCATCCTTTTCGGTAATCTTTATTCTCGTCTTTACATTATCGTTTCATTTTCTTTTAGTATTTCCTTTATCATGTTTATCATTCTTAGTTTTATAATCTTAGTTTCCTTTTCATTGTTAATCATGCATAAGTAGTCACCCTTCTAGGGTGTAGGATAGCCATGTTAGATTAATTAAAAGATGATAATTGGATAAAAGAAATTGTGCCTTTAAAACGTTGTGTCTATGCATGGTTGGATTGTAACGATAGTTATCGATTTTTGGCCAAAATCATTTGACTAGTATGGAATTCTTTTCCAAGGTAGACATACGAGAATTGAATAGACAAAGCATGACATGGTAGATTAAGACCTAGTAAATCGCATAAAAAGCCTGCTAGACCATCTGATCTATGATTGGAATGAACACATCATTCTTACGAACTCACAATGAATTATTTGCATATCCTAAATCCAATTTCATCAATATGTTAATCTACATGTGTGAACCTACTTCCCTAGATTCTTTTCTTTATTGCATTGTTATTATTTAGTATTTAGTGACAAACATTTGCCAATCGTCCAAGGTAGAGTTCTAACCACAACTATTCACAAGTATCTCCCGTCTCCCCGAGATCGACCCCTTACTTCCCTAATTACATTAACTTGTTGTTAGCCTAGTCTGGGTTATTTATCTTTGATTAGGGTACGCGACAACCCGATCACTAGCTCTGATACCACATGAAAGTCCATAGACCTTAATTAGACACCATAATTAGTTACTAAATTACTTTTTAATTTAGTATTTAATGATCTATGTAACATGCATTCAAATATAAAGACATTTATATAAAAGAAGAAATTTCCTCACATTGATATGAAAATTAAATGGGCACAACAAGAACTCCTTCTTGTTGTTATTGAGCTATTAATATGGATGAACAAGAATAATCTCCAAATTAGAAGACCTCCTTCAAGTTGCACCAAGATGATACCAAATAATCTACCCTTATTATTAACAAGATAATAAGATAGATATTATGCTACTAATATTAGAATATATTACTACACTAGTAATACTTAGAAAATATTAGTATAATTAGAGTTTTAGCGAGAGGATGAATTTTAGAGAGAAGTGTGAATTAAGCACAAAATGAAGTAAGTAAAAAATGAACAACCATTGTCCATTTTAAGGACAAAGTGGACGGACCTCATGTGTCCAAATACCCCCTTATTTTGTTTATTTTAATCACATGCAATGTAGTAGAGTATGGTAGTGTATGTAATGATTTCGAATGTATTATATGTCATTATCATAAGGTTGATTGTTTGCATAAACAAGAAAAAATATTATTACTACTACTACTACCATGACCGGCCCTCACATGGCTCAAAATAGTCTATTTTGATTTTTGATATTTGTCCCACAAATACTTATTAATCATATGTTTAATTATCTTATATAATTAATGTGTTAATTTGATCATATAACAATTATATGACACAAATTAATAAACAATATGTACTTGACAATTTAAGTGATATTTTACCATTATATCAATATATAATGGGTCCTACAATGCTTAGTTAAGTTATTTCACAACTCCTTGTAAATATAATTAACTAATTACCTCTATCTCAAAACCTCAACTAATTTAGTAATTTAACGATTAATTACTAAGTTAAATCTTATTTAATCATATTAAAATAAGATATAAATTTATTAGTCAGTTATCGCATAATTGAAAAATAAACTTAATCGAATTTGAGTTCTTAACTCAATTTCTAACAATTAACTCTCGTACATATATATCGAATATATGTAATGGACTAATTAACTGTATCATATACAAATAATTAGTTATTATTTGGATTTCATCCTATAGGTGTGCCTGAAAGGGATCAGTTGATCACCGCCGTCATACGACAATAACGTCAAACTCTAGTCAGCCAACTGTTATTGCTTTACGTTAATCAACTGACTAATCATATATATAGTCAATAAATATCCCAATTATATTCCTTAATAAGATTTATTATGTGGCGCAGTATTGTGGAGGACACCTACTCCAACAGATGCATCAAAGTGTGGCTTGGGGTGTGTGTTGATGTAGAATGGGAAGGTTATTGCTTATGCGCCGAGACAGCAGAAGCCTTATGAGGAGAATTACCTTGCTCATGATCTTGAGTTGGGAATAGTAGTATTTACACTGAAGATTTGGAGGCACTATTTGTATGGTGCCAGCTTCAAGGTGTTTTTCAGACCATAAGAGTCTGAAGTACATTTATATCCAGAAGGAGTTGAATATGAGGCAGCGATGGTGAATGGAGCTGATTGGGGAATATGACATGGAGATTATCTACCATGAGGGAAAGGCTAATGTGGTTGTTGATGCTTTGAGCCAGAAGAGTGTACATTCCATGTGCATTGCGATGTCCTTGATAAGATTAAGGTATGAGGTAACGAAGATGAGGATTCATGTGATTCAAAAGGGGGATGCTATTAGTGATCTAATGATTGAGCCTGGGTAGAGGATCTGAAAATTCAGCTGTGGAAGAAGAAAGTAGAGGAGGGTACTACTCCTAGATTTTTGATTCATGGTGATGAGAGTTTGAGGTTTTAGGGCCGATGGTGTGTACCAAGCGATCGAGAGTTGAAGAAAGTGATTTTGATTGAGGTTCATTTTACTCCTTATTCGGTTCATCCAGGAGAGGATAAGTTATACAAGGATCTGAAGAAGACTTTTTGGTGGGGCCGGGAATGAAGAAGAATGTAGCTGATTTTGTTGCGAGATTTTTGGTATGCCAGAGACGCAAAATGGAGCAAAGGAGACCGCTAGGTAAGATTCAGTCCTTATAGGTGCCAGAGTGGAAATGGGAGTCGATATCCATGGACTTTGTGGTGGGACTTCCGAGATCGCAGAAGGGGAATAACATGATTTGAGTGATTGTGGATTGATTGACCAAGTCAGCCCATTTCGTGCCTATGAAGGATACTTGGAGCAAGATAGATCTCGCGTTGGCTTATAGGAAGCATGTGGTGAAGCTGCATAGGGTGCCTAGTGATATAGTTTCTAACCGCGATGCAAGAACTGATGGGAACAACCTTGAAGATGAGTAAAACATTTCATCCTGCGACGGATGGCCAGACGGAGAGGACAATCAAGACCTTAGAGGATATGTTGAGGGCTTGTGTGCTATCTTTTGGTGGGAGCTGGGAAGATAAGCTAGATTTGATAGAGTTCTCTTACAACAACATCTATCATTCTAGTATCGGTTTGGAACCGTTTGAAGCTTTGTATGGGAGGAGATACGGGAGTCTGGTTTGTTGGGATAATAGTTCAGAGGCAGTGGTTATTTGACCCCAAATGGTCCTGGACATGATCGAGCAAGTGAAGTTGATTCGCTAGAAGATGAAAGCAGCGCAGGATCACTAGAAGAGCTATGCAGACCTTCATCGTCGGGATGTTGAGTTCCAGGTGGGTGAGAAGGTCCTTATGAAGGTGTCACCTATGCGTGGGGTGATGAGATTCGGGAAGAGGGGCAAACTGAGCCAGAATTTCTTAGGTCCTTATGAGATTTTGGATCGAGTTGGAGAGGTTGCTTATCGTTTGGCCTTACCACCTGCTCTTGACCGGGTCCATAATGTGTTTCATGTGTCTCAGCTGAGAAAGTATGTGAGTGACTTGTCTCCTGTTCTTGAGGCTAAGACTATCGAGGTTGATGAGGCACTCACCTATGTTGAAGTGCCAAAGGAGATCTTGGACCGAAAGGTGCGGAAGACTAGGAATGTAGAGACGGCGCTGATGAAAGTTTTATGGTCTAACCATAACGTGGAGGAGGCAACTTGGGAGCTTGAAGCTGCAATCAGGGAGACGTTCCCGCATCTGTTTGAAGAGGTATGTTCGGTTACGAGGGCTTAACTTTGTTCTTAAGGGGGGAAGGAGATAGTTGCATTTTACTAACTATATGTCGCATTTAGCTTGATAGTTGTTGATGGGTAGTGTTGTGTCATAGGTGATGTTGTTAGGGTTGTATTTGTAGCATATGTGTTGTGTCATATGTTATGTGTGGTGTTGTACGTTATGTTGTGGCAGTGTTGTGTCTGTGTTGTGGTAATGTGGTGTCTTATGTTGGTGGTTGAAAGATGTGTTAGTGTGGTAGGAGTATGAGTTGTGAAATTCGAGTATGAAGGTCGTTCTTAAAGACGGAAGACTGTAATACTCCGTATTGCTATATATTGGGGACTCGACCGAGTCGGGCTTACTCGACCGAGTGGGTTGTGCACTCGGCCGAGTAAAGGACACTCGACCGAGTGGAGTAGGTTGATGTTTAGAACTGTATTATGTTCTTGCGCACTCAGTCGAGTGAGATCGGCACTCGACCAAGTAAGTCGTACTCGATCGAGTACATTTTGCACTCGACCGAGTACGGCGGATTTCAGGATTAAGTCCGACGGTTGATTAAGGGTTAATAAGAGGAATTAGTTCGACGCTTTCACTGCTTTGGGATTAAGGGTTAATAACAGGAATTATTTCGGGATTTCGGGATTAAGTCTGACGCTTTCATAATTACAAACCCTACTCTCTCAAAATCTCCCTAATTCCTCAAGAACACCTTTGATCATCTCATGCCGAATCCGATATTTCACTGCTTTGGTTGTTTTCTTTGGTAAGTATTCATGTTTGTGAATTGTTTACATAGTATTGTAACCCTATTTGAATTAAGGGAAAGGGAAAGATTGTTATTGATTGTATAAATATTGATTGTTTAGGAGGGGACTTCATAGATGAATGCTTCTGATTGCTTGTTTGATTATAGCGGATTTTTAATAAGGTAGGGTTCTCCCTACTCTGTAATTGTGTGTATTAATCATTTTGATAAGATGATTTATTATGAGTTTATATGATTCATGATATGTGATTGATGATGATGTTGATGGAGTTCGGGTTGGTATTTGGAGATGTTACTATGGTTACTATGGTTATTGGTTTGGTGATTCCGTTGGGAGACGGATCAGACCAGAGTTCGCCTCCGTGGTAATCCCGCCACGTGGGGGATATGCACATTAATGTTCGGGTTCTCTCGCTGCGGTGAGAGGGGATTTTGACGCCTGTGGCTGCACTCCATGGTCAATTGGTGGTTTTGTAGAGCATAGATGGTAACCTAAGTCTACTGAGGTGTCCGCTGCGGTGGCCCTATGGTTTCTATTTCCCTTGTGCATATGTTTTACGTTGGTCGGTATATGCAAATAGTGACCCCCTTACATGTTTTACAAAACTGCTGTGATCCATTCGGGGATGGTGAGCAGGTGATCACAGGTAATCGATAGAGCTTCGTTGGGATCGAGGATGGGATCACTGCATCGTGTGTTAGCTTCCGCAGAGTAGTTTGAGTCATATTCATTGTTTAGCTCTTACTACTTTAATATTGTTAACTTAGGATCATTGGTCAGACGATATGCCGTCTGTTTTGAGGACATGTATTTGAGGTAAACTATTTATTAAATAAAACACTGTTTCTTTATTGCTCGCTTACATATATACTACCTCGGGCAACCGAGATGGTAGCCCTCCCATGTGCTAAGGGGGTCTTGTACGGCACCTTGGTGTATGGGGGTGTTACAATCTCTGTTTCAGATGTTCCTGTAAGCAGAACATAATCTACATACACCAAAGTTAGAGTAAAGCTATTTTTGGTGTGATCAAACTTTCTAAACAGTGAATAGTCCTGTTTTGACTGGAAAAAACCTATTGTCTGTAAATGTCTTGTGAGCTCCTTGTAAGTACGGTCTCAAGGAAAACATCTTCAAGGAAATTGTAAGTACGGTCTCAACGAACAAGTGTGCCTAAAGATAAGAGAAAAATAAGCTAGAAGTCTACAAATCAAAACGACATAAAACCGTCTCCCCGACAATGGCGCCAAAACTTGATAGGCTATGTCGCACACCTAATCACAGATAAATTTCCCTTGACACAAATTAATCTAGTATGAGGGTCGAACACAAGGAGATGGGAATTGCGCTATGAATTGCTACGACTAGACTACTATTAAGGTCGGTTTAACGATTGGTTTGGTTTAATGATTAACTAAAATGTTGTAAACTATATATTTAAAAGAGTCTAGGGAAGTTGGGTCACTGTGCAATTGCTTTATATTCATGTTAAACTTGGAATAAATAACATTGTTAATTGTTTAGGATAAAGACACCCTCCTCTCGATATTAGTGTCAACCTTAGATCGGGTCCTAGAGAACTTTCGTTATGACTAGGCCGTCCTACCACACATTCTTAGTTTAATCCGATTCCGTGTCTCTCGACTTATAGAACAAATTAACAAACTTAATCGATGAATATGGCCACTAAAAAAAGATTAATCATGACGATACAAACATGTGGAAGAAACAATTTAATTAATTATATCAACCTAATTTAAAATTTTCATATATTAGTCATGTATGGCTCCCTTAATCCCTAGACAAAGGGTATTACTCACTCATATTTAGAATAAAACTAACAATGGTGTATGAAAGGACAAATGTGGTAAACATGGTTAAATGAAATAGCAAAAGTTATAAAAGTGCTAAATGATATATAACACTAGTGAAATGCAAATGCTAAACTAATAAAACAATGGTAATGTTAATAATACAATAATGAAATTAACAAGGATCGAAATTACCGCAACAAAGGGACTTGTAACAAGAATACTATAACCAAATTATTAAGAAAAGATTGTATTGAATTGTAACCAAATACTTGAGCAAAGTAAGAACCAAATGTTTAACAATATTGAAACTAAATATGAAAACTAAGAGACAAATTTGTGTGTTTAAGCTAAAGAAAATATATTGAAAATATTGATCAGTATGTGAGAAAGATGTGTAAAAGATGCCCCCTAATGACGAATTAAGGCTCTTATTTATAATAGAATATGAGTATAACGTAAAGAACCTAGGGGAATCAACCCCCGGTCGGGGACATGTCACCCCAATCGGGGTCGTGGGTTTCTGGATTAATTTGCTTAAAGGCCTCGATTAAATGCTTGAGGAATTCAAAGGCTTGTCTTAATACGTCTTTAACTCCAGTTAAACACACCCTTTAGCATCATGAGAATCCATAGTTGAACATCATATGTTGAGTTTGTGAGCCTCCAAATCCGGGGCTTCCTTTGTGACTTCATTTTATGCATCAACCAACTTTACAATTCTTGGGATTCTCATTCCCATAATCATCCTATCACGACCCATCTTGCTTACACTAGCTTAGTGTTCTTGGTGTTTGCTTAAAATGATGGGAAAAAGCATACAAGTGCTTCATTCCTACTAGACGTGACAAAATACAAACATACACCTTGAAAACGCAATTAGCTCACAAATATACTAATTAAAGTACAATAGTCATGTCAAATTGAGCTAAAATAGGGATTAAAATCATATAAACCAGACATATCAAACTCCCCCAAGCTAAACTCTTGCTTGTCTCTAAGCAAGAAACCATATCCCATCAATTTCATCCTAAATCAAGCTAAGCATAATGATTCAAAACCCGAAACAACATGGGAAAAAGAATAATGCAAAAACATGGATCAGATTTAGATGACGGCGTAGCATGAAAAACTTTGAACAAACCTTTAAGTTCTTGCATGATCTTTTGGCTAATGGGCTCTCACGATGCACTCAAACTCATTTGTATGTGAAATGACATTTTTTTTGTTGTGAAAATACTAATCTATCCTCAACTCATGAGAATGTGTCCGCAATCTAATATAGTAAGGATTTCAAGACTAGAAACAAAGAAATTCAATTGCTAGCATGAAAAGGAAGCCAAGGGTAAGAAGAAGGCAAATAAGAAATAGGTAAGAAAGGGGACCAAATAATTTATGGTATGTGGAGCTAAGTCAAGCTAGCAACAGCCATATGCAAGGATGCTCAATCCCAAAACTAATCCAAAACTTCCAATACAAATACAAAGAAAACTCTCCAAAATATATGATTTAAGACATGAGAGCTTCTTATACCATTTTCTTCTTTTTTTTTCTTTCTTTTTCAAAATACAAAACATGCTTCTTTTGTTTTTCATTTCATGCTCTTTCATTTTTTTTTTCTTTTCCTCATCTTTTTCCAATTCATTTCTATCATTTTTTCTTTCTTTTTCATGTGAAAACATTAAGACCAATCTCACAATGATATTTCAAGATAGAACAAATCCTAAATGAGCACCCAAACACAACTAATCAAAGCTACTAGCTCAACAAGGTAGGCAATTTCTGTATGTAGCTAAGGATAGATTTTGTGAAAGAGTTCAAAAAAAGGCAAATTTAATCATGTGAATGGCTCCAAAATGCTAACAGAAAATGAATGCATGCTTATAAAGAGATGAAATCAAAACCAAACTTGTGCATTTTGATGAAACACACACCAGAAGGAGACCTGCACTCACCTAAGAGAGACCGGATATGGATGTATCGGTGTAAGGAATTCTACCTTACCAATTTGTGGCTTGTCAAAAGTTAAGATCAAGCCTATTCGGTTCATTTCCCATCATCCACCTACTATGTCAAGACATCCCCATGTAGCAATTATCCATTGAATAAGAATAAATCATTAGCTATAAACTATTATTAGGATTAGCAAGATGGCATGATAGGCTATAAGTAAGCAAAAATAACACAATTTCTCAAAGTTTTCATATTATTACTAAATGCAACTACGCTAAAATGAAAATGCAATCCCCCCCCCCCCCCCCCCCAAAGCTAAACACAACATTGCCCTCAATGTGCCAACATGTAAAGTACCCAACGAAACCAAATTTAAATGGCTCAAAGCACATAGACAAGAAGGACAAGCGTTTAAATTTAATGGGATGTGAGAAATTAAACTAAAGTGCAAAGCAAAAAGAACTTACTAGAGTAGCTAGCCTCCCCTAAGCTAGTATGTATACGGGGGATACCTTCATTCATCAATCAAGTAAAGGGCCAAAAGTTGAAACCCTTCCTACCTTTCTTTTTATCACAACTACCTCCCGATGCCTCACCACTCCCACTAGGCTCATCACTTTGGAAACGAGTGACATATTCACCAATATTTTGCCCACTTCCAAGCCCATCTCCATAGAAACTATAGCCACCACTATAGCCTCCATAAAATCTTCCATGAAATGCCTCAACTCCATAATCCGAACCACAAAAATCCGGACCGGGAGCATAATGAGTAGAAGTATCTGCATCATGGTTAGAAGGAGGGAATCCACCCGAAGGATAGTGATAAAATGATGAATGCAGTCCCTCGGGTCGAATTACTCCATGTCTAGCAAAATGAGCATAAATAGAATGTAATGCAAGTCTTTGATCATCACCAATGGCATTAATATTAAGACTAAGATCACACATCATATATATCATGTCAACGCTAGAGGTGGTATTTATCTCTCCTCGAAGTGGCAAGTGATAAAAGGGGCAAGTAAATGGGGAATTCTCATGACGGGGTTTGGTATGCACTACGGGTTAAAGCTCACTCTTCTCGGACGGTAGTCTAATTGAATCATGACTACCAATCTACCAAATCATGTCCGGATGATAATTCCTAAAACAATACAAGATATGAAGTATTTATAGTCAAGTCCATCCCCTCTTTCCCTACTTTCCAAAGGAGTCAAGTCGGTGGTCTCTTGGTTAAAACGACATATATGATGTGCAATTCTAGTAACCAACCCACCCATGACAATTGATTTATTGGTAGAATTACATTGCATGGTCAAGTGGCTTGCAAATTTGTAGGGAATATTGATCCCCCATTTTTCTTCACCGTTAACATTGAGAAAGGCACCCAAAATTTCGACCTAAATACTCCTCACCGGTGAGGCTCATTCCTCCCAAAAAAAGGTCCACCCCATAAACCTTTGCCAAATGCGAATTTCGGGGTAGTGAATATAGTGGTGTGATACACGGGTTCGCGATCCTTTCCAAGGCCGTGGCGCCCGAGGAGCCATGGACGGAGAAACGAGGGACAAGCGTATAAATACGCAATTGTGGAGCCGCCACAAAATTTTGTGTGAAGTTGGAACCGTTCGAGTACTTTATGTCATGTCAAGACACAAAGTAATGACATGAACACCTAGAACTCGTTACCTTTAGCATTCTATGTCTAGAAAGACTCTCGTGGATGCCAATGAATACGGATGTTCAAAGAGATCTGGAGTAAGGGGTGAGGGTACGTATTAGGAAGTTTTTTAATCGAACACCTAATCGAACCCGCCTCGATAGCGGCCTCTACTAATGATTAGGGAAACTCTTCTGTAATTGCTGTGTCGTCGGTTATATGCATGCTATGCAACATCCACGTTTTAATCCTAGCATATGAGCTTAGACTATGTTGGTTAACATGTAATTTAGCATCCAATTGAGTTGAAATACGATTTAGCATTAATTGCATGTGAAAGGCAAATAAATCATACAATTTACAATGATTGAATAAACTAAAATAAATATTAAAATTGATTACAACAGATTTCGGGATCTATGTAGGAAATATGCCAAAAGAAAGGTTTGAAGAAAAGGAAAGAATTAAACATCAAACGAACATATTAGTAGCGATACTAGAATTAGTAGTCGATTAAATACGCAATTAAGACTACGTCGAAGCGAATCAAGAAGTTCAGAGATAGAATCCAACCCAGAACAGGCGCAGCGTAAGATGCGTCCTCTAGAAGAGGCGCAACACTCTATGCGTCTCTTCTTGAGTTGGGTTCTGGTTGTGAAGCCAGAATCGCAAACAGTTAGTATTCGTTTGCGAATTTACAGTTTATTATTGATCTATAAGTCGAATAAAGGTGATTTAATAGATTAATTAGGCACTAAGTTATATCAAAGACGAATTCAAAGACTAGATATGAACAGATCTAACCTCTAAAAACACGATTTGATCTAAAAGACGACAAAAACCCACTAATATTAATTATTAGGGATCTAAGATGAAACAAACTATATAATTAGATTAAAAGACAATTTATAAGAAATAATAAAAACCTAATAACGGTTTTGAAAAGGTTTGACATAAATCCGACATGAATCGTACATGATATGATATAAAATACAAAATAAAAATACAAAAGACGCGATTAAACACCCTCAGACTTACATGTTGACGAAACGAGATTTTCTAAGTTGCGTTTTAGCGATAGCTTGACTCGAATGTAAAGAAAGTGCCCTCGTAAAGAGGATAAAAAACATCGATTAAATTGATTGATTTAAGTGTAGTTGGTCATTGGTAGGTCTATGCAATAATATGACGGGAACCTAGAAGGATCTGAGCTTACGTAGTCGATTGATCTAGCACGTCGATGTCAAAAAGCTTAGAGAAAGGTCTAGAATGCAAAGAGAGAGAAGAGAAGGGGCAGAACACTCGCGTGCCTTGAAAGTGAGCACGAACCTCTCCTTTTCTAGGGAGAAATCTGAAGAGTTTTGGATAACTCGAACACGGAAAGAAATCTAGAAACTATTCCGGAAACAAGCAAAACAAGATGGGAAAGAGGCGCAGCAGGCACTGCGACTCTTGGAAGAGGCGAAGTTCCCGCTGCGTCATTTCTCGAGCAATTTTCTACTTTTAAAAAAAGATTTCCGCATTTCTTTATGGAATTGCGGTAGATTTCAATTTTTTTTTCAAATAAATACGGATATATTTTACCAAGAAAGATAAGTCTGGAAATATTTAAATATCCGGAATATTCTTGAGCATTCAGACACGGTTTTAAGAGACGGTTTATAGAAAATGAAGCGGTTTTTGACCCAGACTCCAAAATGTCTCTAATGACTATCAAAACGACCGTATCGGCACGTAAATGATGAGCAAGAGGTAGACCCAAGTGTTTGATCAATCACTTGACGAGAAACTTATGAATTTTCATAAATCATTTCGCATACCAAACATGCGGCCCAATCATCTCTGGGTGGTTGGCGGATGGTGCAGATTCGAGGTATCTATAGAGCCCCCACTTTGACTGAGGCTTAGAGAAGGCAAAAGTCAAAGTATTGTTGGTTTCTTAAACTCAATATTAGACACTTCTAATATCATCATACATTTAGTTTACTCTTAAACTAAATAAATCTTATGCATGCATAACAAAATAAGACAAAGATAAGAAGAACTTTTCCTTACATTGTTCTTATGACAAATATGGGCACAAAATAGGACTCCTTCCTACTTTGTTCTTGAGCTTATAATGTTAGGGATGAACTTCAAAGTTCTAAGTGTTAGAACACTCCTATTAGATGCACCCAAGACTACCCCTTAATCACTACTAAAAGATACTACACTAGTAAATTATGGTAGTCTCCCTTAAAATATTCTAATAACCTCTTATTACTACACTAGTAATGTTACTAGAAAAATATGAACACTAGAAATATGAGGCTTCTTAAGCTTTCTTTTTAGTGTAAGAATGTAGAGAGATGTAGAGAATTTTTGCATGTAATGAATTATATGAGATAGTGTTGTATAAATCAGAGGAAAAACAAGCCCTATATTGCTTGCTCAAAACCGGTCACACACACACACCCACATGGGTGGGGTGTTGTCATTTTCACATTGTTCTTAACAATGTTAGGTTGAGTGTATGGGTCATTGTAGTAATCATTTGTTCTAATTCTTAATTAGAATAAAATTACAAACTAAAAACTACCCACCATCACCACAAAACCGGTGTACCCATATAAAATGGGTGTCCATTTTATTTTTGCAATTTGTCAAGTGTGACATGTGACATGTAACATGTAATTAGGCTTATAAATGTACATTTAACTAATTTAAATGCAATTTCATAACAAATAAATTGGACTTAACATTTTAAGTCACATTTAATAATTACATGTAAATAAAATGGGTTATCTCATATTTGGTTAATATAATCTACAACAGTTTGTAATTATAATCGACCAATTTCACTTATCTCAAATGTTTCATAAACATAATGCATTCTTAGTAATATAACAATTAAATTACCAAAATGAATCTTATTTAATCATATTACAATAAGATATATTTCTCACTCACAATTTGAACTTGGTTCATTTTAAGGGATTAATTTGTAACAACCCGAAAAATACCAATTTTTCTAGCAAAAATATTTAATAACACTTTTCAGTAGAACTTAAGTTTTTAAAATAGGAATTTTTGTTCCGAGTCTTATTTTGAAATTCCGCGTTCGTATTTGGAATTTCTGAGGGATTTCATGAAAAGACCGTTTTTAGTCATCTTTGACTTTTCTTGATTTTAAGTCGTCTTTGACTTTTCTTGACTTTTTAAAAGTCGTCATTGACTTTTCTTGACTTTTAAGTCGTCCTAAACTTTTCTTGACTTTAAGTCATCTTTGACTTTTCTCGAATTTTCAGTCAACTTTGACTTCCGTTGACTTTTTCCCGACTCGCCTCATAAGTTTGAAGACCGAAATTTTATTTAAAAAAATAATATTTTTGATTTATTTTATTTAGATTTATTAAGATTTATCATAATTTAATATAATTATTTTGAATTTATTCGGAATTTAAAGAATAACGTTTACGGTTTTAACCGAACGTCATTTAACTATTCCCGACTCATCGTAAATCCCGTAACAAATTCGAAACTCGACTTTGGCATGAGTCACGCGGCCATGTCATCGTTTTCCACTCACTTGAGATATTTAATTCTTTCGATTAAACTAATACAAATATCTTAGATATTTGTTACTTTATCGATCCGTCAACGGAGATTACGCAAATCGAGAAAAAAATCAGACCCGACAAGCCACAAACCCACACGGCTCTCCTCTCCTTTCCTCTCCTCTAATAGACCTTGATATTTTCATTACTTTTGATTACAATATCATAATATCTAGATATTATTTCACTTTATCGATCAGTTAACGAAAATTACGCAAAACGATCGAAATCAGATCCGTCTTTTCATCATTTCACACGGCTCATAAGTCCTCTAATAGGACTAGATATTTGTCTTTCTTTTGATTATTAATAACATAATATCTTGATATTTAGTGTAATTAACTTTATCGTTAATTATATTCAATCGTTTACCGTAAAATAATTATTTAACGCGAGTCAATTACGTAACAATAATTTCCAAACCCGACATCTTTATTTGTCTATATTTACACGGCTCATCCTACCATCATTACTCACAAACAACTTTTCATTTTACAACAAATCAAATTAAGATCAAAACATCACTTTATTTGATCGTTCTTCGTGTTCTTCGTCGTTCATCATTTGTTATTCATCGTTCTTGAGCAAAACCTTCATAAAATCTTCAATTCTTAATTAAATCCATCCTAATTTATATTTCTAGACTTCCCTCTTCGCTCTCCATCTTCACGTATGGTTTAATTTCAATTCCGTCAAGATCGTTTCAACACTTTAATTATGAGAAATTAAGTTTTATGTTCTAATAATGTTTTTCTTGTCATTTCTTATAGGGGAAGATTTTGAAGACGAGTTTGGAGACTCGTATATTTTGGTTGAAGATTAGTAGGAGGGTTTCTTGGTTTATACTTCTTATTATATCTTTGGATGCTAAGTGGTTGCCTAGCTAACTGGCAACAATCTCCGTTTTTTTTTACTCGACGAGATTAATGTCACATAGCCTTTGTTTTGGTTCTGTTATGGTGATGTATGATTTTAGTTAGTAACATAGCCTTTAGTTTTGTTTCTTTTGATTTTGGTTCATCTTTGTTTTTGGTTCATGTTTTTATGATTTGTGGATTTTTAGTAGTAAAATGATAAGGAGGTGTTTTTATTATGTTGTATGAATTTTGATGATTTTCCATAAAGTTATGATTTTTAGGTTGTGTGGAAATTTTAATATGTTTAGTGTTTTTGATGAATTTTGATGATTTTTATTAAGTTATGATTTTTATGTTGTTTAGGAAATTTTTCATATGTTAGTATTCTTTATGAATTTTGATGATTTTTATTAAGTTATGATTTTTATGTTGTCTAGGAAATTTTTAATAAGTTTAGTGGTTTTGATGAATTTTGATGATTATTCATAATAATGATTTTTGTAGGATGATGGTTAGATTGGTTGTTAAAATAGTGGTTTGATGATTAAAACATGTTGGAAATATTTTGGTAAAAGTTGTTGTTGGGAACCGTGTAGGGGCAGCCAAACCGGACCAAACCAGACCGGTCCAGGCCGGTTCAGACCCGGTCTGGGTTGGTCCATGGTGGGTCCGGGTTTTGGTCTTTAGGTTGTGTCGATGTTTGATTGTTTAATTGTTGTGTTGACGGGTTTTAAATATGTTAAAGCATGCGGGAATTTTTAAGAAACGGTTTTAGAAATTTAAATGAAAACAGCCATTTTAGCCCAAAACAGGCCGTGGGGCCCATCCAGGCCATGTGGGGTCCGGCCCAACTCAGCCCGTGGGTCCCACTTTGGGACTTGTGACGGTTTTTGAGTTATCGTCATTTTTATCGCGTTTTGTAATAATTAGCAAGCGAGAAATATTAATAAGTAAATTATTTAATTAAAAAGGTTTTTCATTAAATTATTATTTCTCACATGTTAGAAATTATAAGACGAGGTCGTAGTATAATTTAATATCCATTTTTGTCAAACGGGTTTTGGGTATAATATAATAATTCACATGTTAGAAGTTTTATTAAAATAACATGTAATGAATATGTTGATTTTATGTCTATGTGATAAAGACTCTGTTTCTAGCCGGTTTGATCCAACGGGTTTGGTCAAATTAAGATCTAGTCAGCCCCGATTTGACTGATGACCCGTCGCGGGACTCGGGTCGGGGATTTGTCTTCAAGTGAGGTTTTATTTAATTATTGAATTAGCCTTAGTAGATATGAGGCGATATGATATTTGAATATGATTTATATGTAATTAGTCACATGATAGGATGTTTTTCCCGTGACTGTTTAATTATATGGTTGGTGTCGTGTTGACTAAGTACCCAAAGAGAATTATGAGTATATGGCGTCTTGACCATTCTAATTCTAAATGAGTATCTTGGACCATGACATTGATAGGCCCGTACTATCTTTAACGAGCATATGGAGTTCACAGCTTGATAGCTTTTGTGTCACGGCCTGGGGGCTTATCTCCAAGTCGGGGCATGGCTGCCTGATCCGTTTTGGGACTGGAGCCAGCTTAAGTACTAGCCATCTCTGCTTAGGGGGTCGCCTAGTAGAGTTTCGCATAGACGGTTATGTCATGGGACGGGGAACGGAATAGCTGTTGTCGCTAGGTCTGATCAGTCTAGGACTAGGATGTTTTCCTACCTTGTGGTATAGCCTCGAGTTACAATCGACTATGGACGGTACTAGGAACTTATGCCTGTTTGTAGACGTATTGGTCTTTCATGTATGTATGATTCTATGAGTTATAGAAGGTGAGATGCAAGCCGGCTAGGATTGATAGAGTTTGGATTACTGATTGTTAACTGATTTCACATGATTACGTGTGCTTAGGGTTTGAGTGGTACAGGGCCTGTTAAATGGTAAACGCTGGCCGCATACCAGCTTTCCTTACATCGAGTTATAATTTTATTAGCGGATTACATGATAGCTTTATATGAGAGGTATATGTTAGTATTTGTTTGTTCATTAACATGAAAAAAGCATTATCAAAGGTAAAGTGTTGTATTTTCATATACATTGCTTTTATGTTATTCCTTGTTTTATTACTCGACATTTAGTGGCTGGGAACTCGGAGTTACTCCCCACTGACTGTGGCTTCCGTGTTTATATTTAATGCGGTCGAACAGGTGGTGTTGCATATTTGGGTACATGGACGAGCTAGCGAGCGAAGTATTTACCTTGGACCTATATTCGGTTCATAGTTTGTATATTATTGTACACTTTTATTTCCGTATTTATACGGGAGATATGTCTCCCGTCTTGTAGATTTCTTTTGTATAATAGTATTTCCGTTTTGTAATGACCTTTTTATGTTATGACACCTTCGTTATGTATTATCATATTTAGTTTATGTATTTAAATAATTTTTTTTTCTTTCCGCAAATTTGAGGGTGTCACAGAAATGATTTTAGGTTTACTATTCATGTCATAATGACATGTTACTTGTGAGTATGCATAAGACCAACCATCATCACTTCCCACTACAACATAACCGGCCATGTGAGGCCTTATTTGGTCTATTTTGATTTTTGATATTTGTCCCACAAATACTTATTAATGATATGCTTAATTATCTTATATAATTAAGTGTTAATTTGATCATATAAAAATTATATGACACAAATAAATAAATAATATGTACTTAACATTTTAAGTAATATTTTACCATTATATCAATATATAATGGGTCCCACAATGCTTAGTAAATTTATTTTACAACTCCTTGTAAATATAATTAACTAATTACCTCTATCTCAAAACCTCAACTAATTTATTAATTTAACGATTAATTACTAACTTAAATCTTATTTAATCATATTAAAATAAGATATAAATGGGTGGAGAAATAATAAAAAAAAGCCTCAACTTTGGGAAACATATTCACGAGCGTGAGCTCGAGTTACCGGCGTGACGGCTCTTCACGAGCGTGACATCTTCAGTCACGGACGTGACGGGCATTGTACAAGGGAAATCTTCCTTTTGTGAGCTATGTCAAGCGCGTGACTTCGAGTCAAGGTCATGACTTCCTTGCTCGAGCACGTAAACCCGTCTCATGGAAAGGACGCTCCCTAGCATCTATTCCGCTTCAATCTTCCCCGCTATTCCGCCTCTTCTTCATTTTATTTCTTCCTTTTTCACAAAATTTCATATCAAAAATCAATTAAACACAAGATTAGCTCCCTCCATCACAACTCTCATGAATCAATAATGCTCAACAAATGTAAATCCAATGAAGAAAGTGAAATCGATTTAACTACGATTTAATTGAAATGGAATTCAATTTAAATAACGATAATTTAATCGATTTCAATGCAAATTACTCTATAACTAAAAATTATCTAAGAGTTAGAAATATTTACAAATACTGGTTCTCGGGGGACTCCACCAAACTGATATACGATTAATTTGGACCGTTTCCCATCTTTACTCTCTTATGTTTCGGCGTATTTACTTTAGTTTTATCGTCGGTTTTATCGTATTTTGTCCCTCATTCCGTGTACTCTCGCATTATTTATTTCTGTCTCATAATATAGGAAATATGCCAAGACAAGGGCGAGATGGGATGAGAACCGATGAACTGTCACAAAACAAATACACAAGAAAAAGAGAAGAAGAAATGAATAAAAGAAGAAAAGGAAGGGGAAAGGAGTCCTAGTCGGTCCAGGCCACCGGCGGCCGGCCGGCCGGCTAAGCACCTCACCTAGCCCCAACAAAGCAAGAAAGAGGAAGTAAGAGCAAGGAGCCCCAGCCGGTCCAGGCCACTAGCAGCCGGCCAGACCGGCTGCGGAACTCGACACCAAGAAAGGAAGCGAAGAAAGGAGCAGGTACTCTCAGCCGGTCCAGGCCACCGGCGGTCGCCCAGACCGGCTGGGGAGTCGTCATGAAGAAAGAACAAAGCGAAAGAAGAAGAAAAGAGTAGGAAGTCCCAGGCGGTCCAGGCCACCGGCGGCCGACAACGGCCAGCTTGGACCTCCAGTCCGCAAATTCTATTCTTCTTCTTTTTTAGCCCTCTAATCCCAACAAACTATAAATACCCCTCTCTTAATTCATTTTTGACACACAACCCTAGACAAGAGCCCTAGTAATTAGTAAGAAATATTTCCCTAATTAGCACTCTAATCTTTATTAATTAGTGATAATTACTTAATTTCTTAGTTAGTTATTTTTAGATCTAGTCTTTCTTAGTTATTAGTGAAGATTTGGGTTGTAATTTTAAGACAAGAGGAGACTCTTTCTTCCATTATTGATTCAAGATCTCATCTTTTATTACATGTTTGGTAATTCCTCATTTTTATTTCATTTTTTTGTCATTTAGTTGCTCTTTCTTATTTATTTGATTAGTTTACATGTTGAATATGTCTTCTCTTGCTTATTTGTTACCAAAGTATCCATCTTTAATATTTTCCTCCATTAATATGAATGAGTAGTTTATTGCTATGGTAGATGGGGGATTTAATGTATGTTTAAGGGTCGATTATGGTAATTGGGCATAAAGATTAAGTCTTTTGGTAGTCTACTTGTTTTGTGCACACAAGGTGTTTGTTGAAATGCTTGAATGAGTAATTTGAGTCTTTTCCATGTTTAACTACTAGTTTGATTGAGAGCTTGGACTTGTATTGTATTTGCACTGTAAACTACTAAGGCTTATGAGTTTAGGGGATGGTTTACTATTTTTATTAAAATTGAAAACAAAAACAGACAGAAATGGAGGCTGTTTTAGAGAGAGTGATTTGTATTATCTGAAACTCAAAGATATGACTTAGAGAACTTCCCCTACAGCATGGCACAAGAGAAAGGACTAAAAGACTGGATTTGAGACAAGTTTAGAGTATTACAGCAATACACAAACACCCTAGACTTAGGCTCAACAGCAAGCAAGTTAGTCACAGCAAAGCACAGACTTAACTTGACTCACAAAGCAAGACACTGATCAGACACCTTGAGGGTGTATCAGCCTTGGCTCAAACTACAGTACTTAGCACAAGTTTGAAAGATTTGAGAGGTTTCTCAAGGTTAATTCATTCATAAACTGTTGTTCTTGTGTCTTGCTGCTTGCTCTGGGTGTTTTGCTGCTCCTTGGGACTCTTTTTTTTGAACTTAGATAAACCTGCCTTGGATGAGGACAAGTTGACTTAGACAAAAGGAACCCACAGCTGGACTTGAACTTTCCCTGCCATGAGGTTCATTGGACCCTGGTTTTGACTGCTTGTAACTTGAGATTTTGCTAGACTTCTAAGGGGACTCTCCTGGACAAACTTGTTGATTAATGAGTTGGCTTGATTGTAGGACATGGTGGGGGTGGCTGGGATGCTCTGTGTACCTTCTTGGTGCTTGGTTTGCTGATTGGTCTGATGAGCCCTGACAGGTTTTGTTCCTGGCTTGTGTGTGAAATGTGGACTGACTTGGACCCTGGCATGACTTGGTGAACTCTGGGATGTCTTCTTCAATGTCTTGGCTTGGTTTGGCTTGAATTTGGCTTGACATGGCTTGATGTTTGGACCTTATGGTTCGAGCTTCAATCTGAGGGGATCTTGTGGTCAGGCTTGTTTGGCTTGTGGCTTGATCATCAAGGCCCCTTGGGTAAGCTCCTGCTGCAGCCTCCCCAGGTTGAAAAGGGCTTGACCTCAAGCCTATGTCTTCCTCTCCCTCAGAGTCTTCATAGAAGGGACTAAGGTCTCCAACATTAAATGTTCCATGAACTGCATATTCTTCTGGCAGATCAATTTCGTAGGCACCGGGGCCTATCTTCTCTATGACTTTAAAAGGACCATCTGCTCTTGGCTCTAGCTTGTTCTTTCTTCTGGAGGGGAACCTCTATTTCCTTAGATTGATCCATACTATGTCTCCAGGTGCAAAGTCTTTCTTGATCTTAGAAACCTTGGCATTCTTCTTGTATAGATCATTGGTTCTCTCAATTTGTTTTCTGACTGATTCATGGAGTTTTAGCATTTGTTCCACCCTCTTCTTGGCATCATAATGGATCTCTGACCTGCACACATTAGACAAATTCAAAGGGATTAAGGGGTTAGTACCATAGACCACTTCAAAGGGGGAGTGGCCTGTGGCTGATGATGGAGCTCTATTAAAATAGAACTCTGCTTGAGCCAGCTTTAAATCCCAATCCTTGAGAGATTTGCTGAATATACACCTCAAGATCCTTCCCAAAGTCTTGTTGGTCACCTCAGTTTGTCCATCTGTTTGAGGATGATGGGAGGTGCTAAACAACAACCTGGTATTAAGCAGCTTCGATAAGGTTCTCCAGAAAAGGCTCATAAACTTTTTGTCCCTGTCAGACACAATAGTCCTTGGAACACCATGCAATCTCACCACCTCATCAAGATATAGCTCTGCCACACTCACAGCATCCTCAGTCTTCTTACAGGCAATGAAATGTGCCATCTTACTGAACCTATCCACAACCACCATAATGGAATCATTGCCTCTTGCTGTTCTAGGCAATTCCACTATGAAATACATACTCACATCTTCCCAAGGCCTACAGGGGACTGGTAGGGGAGTGTAAGGCCCTGCCTTAACTGAACTCTTGGCCTTTTGACAGACTCCACACCTCCTGAGCACTATTTGGACCCCTCCCATCATCTTAGGGCAGTAGAACTGATCCTGCAGTATATCCATAGTCTTCTGAACCCCAAAGTGTCCTCCAAGGCCACTTCCATGCACTTCTTTGATCAATAGACTCCTATAAGAACCTCTGGGAACACACAGCTTGTTTCCTTTAAACAGGAATCCATTTTGTAGAGTGTAGGGTGAATCAATAGTCCTGGTTCCCCCTTTCTGTGCTAACCAATCTTCTGCAAAGTCTGGATCCTCCTGATACATGTCTTTCATGAACTCAAACCCAAGAACCCTTTGTTCCATGGTTGATAGCAGGGTGTACCTTGTAGACAATGCATCAGCTACAACATTTTGTTTCCCTTCTTTGTATTTGCTAGAAAAGGTAAATGACTGGAGGAACTCCATCCATTTAGCATGCATGTGACTGAGCTTATGCTGGCCTCCTATGTACTTCAATGCTTCATGATCAGAGTGTAGGACAAAAGGCGTGAGCTTCAGGTAATGACTCCAATGCCTTAAAGCCCTGGCAAGAGCATAAAACTCCTTATCATAAGTAGAATAGCTCAGCTTGGCACCATTTAACTTTTCACTGAAATAGGCTACATGCTTCTTCTCCTGGATGAGGACAGCTCCAATTCCCACTCCACTTGCATCACATTCAACCTCAAATAGGCAATTAAAGTCTGGTAACCTGAGGATAGGTGCACTGCACAAAAGTTTCTTAATGTATTTGAAAGCCTGCAAGGCATTCTCAGTCCAAGTGAACTCTCCTTTCTTCATACATTCAGTGAGAGGTGCTGCAATGGTGCTGAAGTTCTTAATGAACCTCCTGTAGAAAGATGCTAAGCCATGAAACCCTCTTACTTCTGTGATGTTCCTAGGAACAAACCAACACTGAATAGCAATGATCTTGTCCTGATCCACTGAAATGCCTCTACTAGACACCACATATCCTAGAAACTTAACTTCCTCAGTCATAAAGGTGCACTTCTCAAGCTTCCCAAAGAGTTTACTCTCCTTAAGTATCTCAAACACAGCCTCAAGATGCCTCAAATGATCATCCTTGCTCTTGCTGTAGATGAGAATATCATCAAAGTATACTACCAAAAATCTCCCTAGGAAAGGCCTATGCACCTCTGTCATCAATCTCATGAAGGTACTTGGGGCATTTGACAGGCCAAAGGGCATGACAAGCCACTCATAGAGGCCATGCTTTGTTTTGAATGCTGTCTTCCACTCATCTCCTTCCCTGATCTTCAATTGATGGTAGCCTTGCCTGAAATCAATCTTAGAAAAGAACCTTGATCCACTCAGCTCATCCAACATGTCATCAAGCCTAGGTATAGGGAACGTGTACTTGACTGTGATGTTATTAATAGCCCTGCTATCTATGCACATCCTCCAAGCTCCATCCTTCTTAGGAACCAATAATGCAGGCACAACACATGGACTTAAGGACTCCCTTACAAACCCTTTACTCATCAACTCTCCAACCTGTTTCTGCAGCTCTTCTGTAGCCTTAGGATCACATCTATATGCTGGTCTATTAGGTAGTACAGACCCTGGCACAAGGTCTATCTGATGTTCAATTCCCCTCACATGGGGTAAGCCATCAGGAAGTTCCTCTGGGAACACTTCCTTGAATTGATCAATGAGGGGCTTAACTTCTGCACGAACTACCTTAGCTCCCCTTCCTGAACCTCCTTTGACAGCAGTGTGGGAAAATATCCGTATATTTCTCCTCTAAAATTTCAGGATTATAACAAAATTATAAGATACGAAATAACGAGTCATATATGAAAATAAGGATATGAATAAGGGATAAAAACCAACCTTTGGTCCTTGCTTTAAAGGCCTAAGAACAATATCAAAATGATGATATCTCCTAATCGTAGCACCCAAGATAGAATGAGAAATGCCCTTGAATTTGCTAGAATGTTTTGTGAAAAGTTACCGTTAACTTTTTAATTTTGTGATGTGTAGTGATGGAGGCACAAGAGAATGAATTAGGGTTAGAAGAAAAAACTCAATCTTCCCTCTTATTATTCCTTTCTCACGGCACCCATTTAGTTCTTAGGGGAGATATTTTCTCCTCTAATTAACCACTAATGGACCGAAAATTCCAGAGTGAATCTGGACTTTATTTCGGTTAAATTCGATTTAATATATAATGTGTATTATTATTATAAATGTCATTTGTGTTGTCATGTATTAATATTTCCATACAACATTTTGTAGTCGATACATTAATACCGGTCTGACAACATCTAATATGACAATCGTATAATATATACGTTAATTATAATTATTCGTATAATTATAATTTGCTAATTCAGTATAACATTTTATATTCAATTACGAATTAACATTTTAATTCGCATAAGCTTACATTATATATATTCTAATTAAATACAACAGTTTATATTTAATTACGAATTACTTTTAATTTGTCTCAGCTTATATTATTTAATCGTTATTAAATAATCGTCTCATCAGTTTCCGTACTTGATAAGGACGGCTTTTCGTTTGTAATAAAGGATAATAGCTGTATTTTCTCATTAAACGAAACGATTTATGGTAAAGCAGTTTCCATGAATGGGATTTATGTTTTAGATCAAACCACAGATATAATGCCTGTGAGTAGTAAGAAAGCAAAGGTTGGTGACAAAGATCAAACCTATTTATGGCATTGCCGTATGAGACACATAAATGAAAAACGCGTGAAGAAGCTCATTGACAATGGGACTATCTCCCCATTTGACTATGAATCTTTTGGCACGTGTGAATCATGTCTCATAGGCAAAATGACTCGAATTTCCTTCAAAGGTGTTGGAATGCGCGCTGCTGACCTATTAGGACTCATACATACTGATGTGTGTGGACCTATGTCAATCAACGCTCGAGATGGCTATAGATATTTTATCACTTTCACGGACGATTTGAGTAGATATGGATATGTCTACTTAATGAAGCATAAAAGTGAGTCCTTTGACAAGTTCAAGGAATTCCAGAATAAGGTTGAAAACCAGCTGGATAGAAAGATTAAAGCACTACGTTCAGATCGTGGTGGCGAATATCTTTCGAATGAGTTTGATCAACACCTTAAAGACTGTGGTGTAGTACTACAGTTAACTCCACCTGGAACACCACAATTGAATGGTGTGTCCGAACGGAGAAATCGAACATTACTTGATATGGTTCGATCCATGATGAGTCACACGGTTGTACCTGATTCATTGTGGGGTTATGCTCTTTTGTCAGCTGCTTTAATACTTAACCGAAGTCCGTCTAAAGCTGTAGACAAGACTCCATATGAATTATGGAAGGGAACGGTCCCTAACTTGTCCTTTATTCGGGTTTGGGGCTGCGAGGCTTATGTCAAGTGGAGACCTGACGATAAGCTCGGCCCACGATCGGTCAAGACATACTTTATTGGTTATCCAAAAGGGATGTTTGGTCATTACTTTTACTCGCCTACCGAACATCGAGTTTTTGTTGCGGCTAGTGCGACGTTCTTAGAGAAAGAGTTTCTCGAGAATAGGACAAGTAATTGAACCTTCGATCTGTCGGAGATTCAAGAACCAACAACCGAGCAACCAATGGAGGAAACTGTTCCTTCATCATCGGTTGCGGTCAATATTCCTTTGGAACCTAGGAGGTCGGGTAGACACTCTATTCCTCCAGACAGATACATTGGTATGGTCGAGGAGAATGAGAGAGATGACGTTTTACTCCTAGAGAGTAACAAACCCGCTACCTATAAAGGTGCCATGACCTGTTCCGACTCTAAGCTATGGCTTGACGCCATGCAATCCGAGATGGACTCTATGTATGAGAATGACGTATGGGATCTGGTTGACTTACCTGATAAGGTTCGGCCTCTTCAGTGCAAATGGCTTTACAAAATAAAGCATTCTGTAGAAGGACAACCAGATACCTACAAGGCACGAATAGTGGCAAAGGGTTTCACTCAAGTGCAAGGATTGCACTATGATGAAATTTTTGCACCCGTAGTTATGCTGCGTTCCATTCGGATAATCTTAGCGATTGCCGCTTTTCATGACTATGAAATTTGGCAGATGGATGTGACAACCGCCTTCTTAAACGGTTATTTGGAGGAGGAGTTGTACATGGTACAACCCGAAGGTTTCCTTGACCCTAAAAATCTTAAGAAGGTATGCAAGCTTAAGCATTCCATCTATGGACTTAAGCAGGCTTCTCAGAGTTTGAATCATCGTTTCGACCACGTTATAAAAGAGAATGGATTTACTCGATCAGTCGAGGAACCATGCTTATATATCAAGTCGAGTGGGAGCAAGATTGTCTTCCTAATATTGTATGTCGATGACATACTCTTGATTGGGAATGACATACCTCTCTTAACTTCGGTAAAAGTTTGGTTAAAGAACCATTTCCAGATGAAAGATCTGGGCAAGGCACAAAGAATTTTGGGGATCCGTATCTACAGAGATAGATCACGACGGATGTTATCCCTCAGTCAGGAGTCTTATATAGATAAATTTCTTGAGAGGTTTAGCATGACCAACTCCAAGAAGGGGAACCTTCTAATGATTTTTGGGATGCAGTTGAGTAAAGCTCAGGCACCAAAGACATCGGAAGAGGTCGAGCGCATGATTCGGGTTTCTTATGCATCAGCTATAGGATAGATCATGTATGCCATGATATGCAAACGTCCTGACCTACGGAGGACTAAGGATTGGGTATTGACTTATGGAGGTGACACTGAGCTATGCGCAATCGGTTACGCAGATGCTAGCTTCCAAACGGATCGAGATGACTCGAAATCTCAGTCTAGATTCGTTTTTACTCTTAATGGCGCTGCGGTCAGCTGGAAAAGCTCCAAACAAAGTGTTATAGCAGATTCTACGACTGAGTCCGAGTACTATGCTGCTTCAGAGGCTGCGAAGGAAGCTATATGGATGCGTCAGTTCTTACAGGGACTAACTGTAGTTCCTAGTTTGGATGACCCGATCACCATATATTGTGATAATAGTGGTGCCATCTTCCAGGCTAAGGAGCCTAAGTCCAGCAACAAGTCTAGGCATGTACAACGGAAGGCTCACATGATCCGATATTACTGGAGCAAAGGGAGATCGTATAGACAAGTTGCTACGGATGATAACGTCGCAGATCCTCTCACTAAACCATTGATATATGATAAGCATGAAGGGCACTTTATTTCCCATGGGAATCAAACGTGTTCCTACTTGTAATAGTTGTTTTTTTGGATTAGACAGCCTGTATCTTTTTCATAAACTATCATAAATCAT
>JAIUZE010073490.1:0-24697 GCA_022085475.1 Heliosperma pusillum | reverse complement strand
ATGGGGAAGACGACGCCTGGTTTTCAGTTGAATGAAAAATCCTGACGGAAGTTCCGTCAGGAATAACCCATCAGCTTCTCTTGTTTCCAATTTGCTACTGACGGAATTTCCGTCAGTATTGATATATTACTGACGGATTTTCGTCAGTATTGAAATATTACTGACGGAATTTCCGTCACAAAATACTTTGATAGGGCTAATAAAATGATGTGTCAGAATATGTCCTGACGGAAGTTCCGTCAGGAGTTGATTTTAGTGACGGAAATTCCGTCACTATCCGTCAGTTAATTTTACCGCCATTGACTTTAGTCAACGCGCCATGTTTCACTGACGGTTACTGACGGAATTTCCGACAGGGCTTAATTTCCCTCAGTATTCCGTCACAATTCCGTCAGTTTCCTGAAATGTCTGACGGATTAATTTTTTCGTCAGAATAGTCGTCACTTTGCCGAGAAATCCTTGTAGTGCCTCTTTTCTACACCTTCCGCCAACCACCCAATTATGATTGTGCCGCATGTTTGACACTTGGAACGATTTATGACAATTCGTAAGTTTATTGTCAAGTGATAGCTCAAAATCTTGTATCTACCCCTTAGTCTTTATCTACGTGCATGTACGGTCGTTTTGACAGTCATTAGAGTTCATTTGGAGTCCGGGTCGAAAACCGCTTCATTTTCTATAAACCGTTTTGAAAATCTGAGTCGGAACACTCCGGAATATTCTGATTATTTTATTATTATATTTTTGAATTCTATCTTTTTAATAAAATTATCTCGGCTTATCTTTTAAAATGGAAGTGTAGATCAACCACAATTCCGTAATAGAAACGTGGAAATCTCCCTTCTTTAGCAGGAAACCTCTGGGGAAATGACGCAGCAGGTGTTGCGCCTCTTCGAAGGATCGCAGTCCTGCTGCGCCTCTTCCCCAGCCTGCTCCTTTCCAAAGTTTGAGTTGTTCTACGACTCTTCCACATTTTCTACTATAAAAGGAGAGCTTCGTTCTCACTTTTAAGGTACGCGAGTGTTCCGCCCCTTCTCTTCTCTCTTTGCATTCTAGACCTTGCTCTAAGCTGTCTATATCTATGTGCTTGATCAATTGACTACGTAAGCTCAGATCCTTCTGAGAACCTGCCACGTTTGCATTTGACCGACCAATTTGACCAACTACACATTAATCAACTTAACTAATCCATTTCAATCCTTTTACGAGGGCAATTTCCCTACATTTGAGTTGAGTTGTCGCTAAAACGTAACTTTAGTTCATATCTCGTTTCGTCAACATGCAAGTCTAAGGGTGTCTAATCCCGTCTTTTGTTATTTTGAATTTAATTTCATATTAGTCATATAATATAAGATCTATGTCAGAAATAAATCAAAAATCAATTTTAATCGAAAACCTTTTCATAAAACCTTTTTAGTAGTCATCAGACGTCGAGAAGAAACGCAGAAGCATCTGCGCCTTCTGGAAGGAACGCAGCACTTGCTGCGCCTCTTCCAGAGGCTGCCTACTCCTGCTTTTCTTCTTCTTCCTCTGGTTTTTGTGTCTTTTGTTTTGCGTTTTATTTTAATTTTGAAATCGTCTTGTGCTTGACGTAGATCCCTAATAGTCAATGTTAGTGGGTTTTAGTTCTTTAATCAAGTTTGGGTTTTAGAGATTCAATTTATTCATAATAAATCTCTAGATTTGTTATTGATAAATTATTATTGTAATTAATCTAATTAAATCACTTTCATTAGAGTTTTAGATCAATAATTAACCACAAATATACCAACGAACAATAACTGATTGCGATCTGGCTTCACAGCCTAAACTCAACTCAAGATCAGAGGCATAGGTTACTCTGCCTCTTCCAGAGGGCGCACCTGCTGGTGCGCCTGTTCTGGGTTCGTTTTTGTCTCTGAACATTATTTTTCACTTCGACGTAGTTTAATTATGTAATTAATCGACTATTAATTATACTATCGTCCTTAATCTGTTAATATTTTCCTTTTCTTCAAACATCCGTTTAGGAGACATATATCCCGTATTCATTGTAATAAATTGTAATACTTATTTTATAGTTTATTTAATCATTATAATTGTTTGATTCATCGTATGATTTCTTTGCCTTTCACATAATTCGGTTCTAAATTCCAATTTCGGCATAATTGAGTGTTAAATTACATGTTCACCGTCATAGTTTAATTCATATGTTATGATTAAATTGTGGATGTTGCATTGTATGCATACAATCGATCACATATCAAACACGAACGATTTCCCTAATCATCATTAGAGGCCGCTATCGAGGCGGACCAGATTAGGTGTTCAATTAAAGAACTTCGTAATACATACCGTCACCCCTTACTCCAGATCTCTGTAAACTCCGTGTTCATTGGAATCCACGAGAGTCATTCTAGCTAGACATAGAATGCTAAGGGTAACGAGTTCTTAGTGTTCATGTCATTACTTTGTGTCTTGATATGGCATAAAGTATTCGAATGGTTCCAATTTCCCATAAACATTGGTAGCAACTTCACAAAAGCGTATCACTATGCTTGTCTCTTGTTTCCATCCCGTGGTCCCTCAACAGGCCATGTACCACAAAAAAGAGTTTTCAAAAGGATAACCCTTCATCAATGGATTGCAAGAGTACCCGTCGCGAACAAGAACTCTAAACAACCACTTCAAAGAAAAGTCAAAATAGTAAAACTAAAAATCAAGACAAGCGTTAGGAAGTGCGAAAATAATCATTAGACGTCTCCAATAACATGTCTAAGCATTTAAATAAATGCAAAATCTAAAAATGCAAGCATAAAAATCTATTTTCACATAATTAAAGTAGAAAAATACCTCTTTTAGACCCCTTTACAAGGATAACTTTGAAACATAACATAAAATTAGGAAAGTTTCTCACGTATAAACTCAAGAAAACTAACCATTGCACACACGTAGAAGCAACTTTAGAGTCACAATTATAATCACGGAAATGTAATCTACACAAAACAAGCAAAATGAAATAGATCGGAAGAAGGGTCACGCTAGAAAAGACAAGAAGGTCAATAAGCATAAATTTTACCAATGACAAGGTCAAACACCAACGAAAAGGGGTTATCGAAAAGGGAAAGAGCGGAAAGAAGGATAATGCACAAAGAGTATCAAATCGAATAAGAGTGAACGCGAAGGCAACGGGATTGGGATGACAAGCATAGATATATTTTATTCCTGAATGAAAGCTTGACAAGATAGGTAAACGAAGAATTAACGACAAAGCTTTTGCATAAAGAGGAAGAAAGCCTATGAAAGGGGGAAATACTATACACTCTACTCCAATTCCAAAATCATCAGGATCGCCTTTTCGAGCATATTTATCAAACCTATCTTATAACCCAAATCCTTCCAAAGGACTTTCTCAATTCGACATCAGCAGCTCTACTAATAAACTAGTCCTCAAGGGAATGTAACTCACCTCAGTTAGACCTTAACCGCTTCCAATCAATAAATCCCACAAACATTCTTTACAATCAGAAGACCAAAGCTACTAACCCAAATAACTACTATCCAACTAGCATCAACTAAGGCTTCTCAACAAGGTAAAATCCACAATCAATGATTCGTATAATCATTCGTTATTATGCCCTAACAACTCTAATTAAAGCATAATTATACTTGAAATCACCAATATAGATAATCACATTTAGAAAACCATAACAACTACCAACCACAAGATAAATGAGATTGTTAATTTAGATTTCCATTCTAGATCAACTGAATGCTCGCTATCCCAAGCTTACAATGAACATTTCTCAATCTCAAACCACATTACCTCAAGAAAGAATAATTACTAATCCCAACCACAAATATTGCCAAACACCTAGCGACGAGACAACCATTCAAATCATTTAGCTGATCTAAAGATCAAAATTCATCGATCTCCACTAACAACATATTCCCCAAACGTTGGTCATCAATCCTAGTTACCGTAAAGAAAAAGTTCTTTTAGGATCCAACATTTAAATACGCCAAATTCTCAAAAAGATATTTAAGTCTAAACCATTTCGATAAACCTGAACCTAGAACAAGCAGCACAATATCAAGCTCAAAAATCTAAAGCCACCAAGAGGGGATACATCACCAACATTAGGATCCATCCTAGAGCTTAAGTCTAATTTCCCATGATGCAATATCAACATGAAATTTGCTCAATCCAAAGACAGATATTCTAGATGAAGAATCCCAAAATACATTACACTTATTCTCTGCGCCAAGCAAACAAGATCTCCAATCCACTAGAGGAAAGATGATGCAACAACGAGTTATGAACCGATAAGGAATCTCAAGGAGAACACGAATAATCATGTACGAGATTAAAATAGAGGAACACTGAAAATAATGGCCAAAGTAAGAGATAAAGCAGATAATAGAGTTATGAGGATATTCGAGTAAGGAAGAAGATATGAGAATGCGATTTCTTAAACATCGAGTTCAACAAAACTTGCAAGAAACGAAATGGAAAGGGATAATGGTACGAGTAAGGATACAAGGTTTAATCCACAAAATTTCTCCTTTAAAACTTAGAGCGATGGCAAAACAACTTATTCCTCGAACAAAGGTCTCTCATAAGAGACCACCTTACCACACATCATCAAAATAAGGTACACCTAAATTTGACAAATCAACTACTTTCCGATTCATCCATCCTTTCACAAACCATGGATTCCGAAAAGCGGAATGACAACTCAAGAATAATAACATTCTGTTATCACCATTATCAACACAACCTCAAAAGCGTCTAAAACAGAAGTGTTAACAAAAACTTCTCTATACTAGGTCCTCTGCAACTCATATAACCCACAAGCTCGCCATTATGAAAGTACAACACCAAATCAAACATATTTACTCCAAAATATTTACTCATATTTACTCCAACGTCCCAAATATTTCCTTCAAGGCTGACGTTATTTAAATTTACTCCATAATCAATCCTTAAGTAGTAAGATTCATCTTACCATAACACCTTATCATATCACTTTACAACTTCATGAAAGTCTCTGATACCATAAGATATGGTTAAAAGCACGAACCCAAGAATTAGAACTAAACACGTTTTCACCAACCCTATACAAACACACACTAGCGCTTCTATAGGAAATCACTTATCCTCAAACGCATTTAATACCTCAAGATATCCCTCAAATTTTATCACTAAACACTAGCTAATCGCACATATTAACAAAATCCTAAACCCAAAAGAATAGGTCGCCAAAAAGCATAAAGGTCTGTAGATACCTCGTTTATACACCTTCCGCCAACCACCTAAGATTGATTGCGCCGCATGTTTGATGCGCGAAATAATTTATGACAATTCGTAAGTTTATCTTCAAGTGATAGCTCAAAGCCTTGTATCTACCCCTTGGTCGTCATCTATGCACCGACACGGTCGTTTTGACAGTTTTTAGAGTTCTTTTGGAGTCCGGGTCAAAAACCGCTTCATTATCTAGAAACCGTTTTAGAATGCTGAGTCGGAATGAACAAAATATTCTGATTATTTAATTATATTTTCAAATTCTATCTTTTTAATAGAATTATCTGGTTTTATGTTTTAAAATAGAAGTGTAGATCAACCACAATTCCGTAATAGAAACGTGGGAATCTTCCTCCTTTAGCAGGAAACTTCTTGGGAAATGACGCAGCAGGTGTTGCGCCTCTTCGAAGGATCGCAGTCGTGATGCGCCTTTTCCCCAGCGTGTTCCTTTCCAAAGTTTGAGTTGTTCCACGACTCTTTCACATTTTCTATTATAAAAGGAGAGCTTCGTTCTCACTTTTAAGGCACGCGAGTGTTCCGCCCCTTTTCTTCTCTCTTTGCATTCTAGACCTTGCTCTAAGCTGTCAACATCTACGTGCTTGATCAATCGACCACGTAAGCTCAGATCCTTTCGAGTACCCGTCATGTTTTGCATTTGACCGACAAATTTGACTAACTACACAACTAATACACTTAACAAATTTTAGTCCTTTATCGAGGGCACTTTCTGCATACACTCGACTCGAGTTGTCGCTAAAACGTAACTTTAGTACATATCTCGTTTCATCAACATGTAAGTCTGAGGTGTTAAATTTCGTCTTTTAGTTTGTTATTTTATTTTTGTTATTCATTAAATGTAAGGTTTATGCCAGAAATAAATCCAAAATCGATTTCAAGTCAAAACCTTGTCATAAAATCTTTTTAGTAGTGATCAGACGTTGAGAAGAAACGCAGAATCATCTGCGCCTTCTGGAAGGAACGCAGTATTTGCTGCGCCTCTTCCAGAGGCTCCCTGCTCCTGCTCTTCCACTTCTTCTTCCTCTGGTTTATGCGTCTTTATTTTTCTTTTTATTCTAATCTTTCATTTAATCGTTAATCTCGTCTTAGATCCCTAATAATCAATATTAGTGGGTATTACTCCTTTAATCAAGTTTGAGTCTTTAGAGGTTCTGTGACACCCTCAAATTTGCGGAAAGAAAAAAAAAAATTATTTAAATACATAAAAGAAATAAGATAGTACAAAACGAAGGTGTCATAAAATAAAAAGGTCGTTACAAAACGTAAATAATATTCTACAAAAGAAATATACAAGACGGGAGACATATCTCCCGTATAAATACGGAAATAAAAGAGTGTATAATAATATACAAACTATGAACCGAATATAGGTCCAAGGTAAATACTTCGCTCGCTAGCTCGTCAATGTACCCCAAATATGCATCACCACCTGTTCGACCGCATTAAATATAAAAACGGAAGCCACAGTCAGTGGGGAGTAACTCCGAGTTCTCCCAGCCACGAAATGTCGAGTTTAATGAAACATGAAGAACATAAAAGCAATGTATATATAAAATACGAAACCTTAACATATATGATATGCTTTTCATGTTATGAAACAGTTAACTAACATATAACCTATCATATGAAAGCTATCATGTGAATCCGATAATAAAATCTAACTCGAGGTAGGGAAGCTGGTATGCTGGCTCAGCGGTTACCATGTAACATGGCCCTGATACACTCAAACCCTAATCAACACGTAATCATGTGAATCAGTTAACAATCGGTAATCCAAACTCTATCAATCCTAGCCGGCTTGCATCTCCCCTTCTAGAACTCATAGAATCATACATACATGAAAGACCAATACGTCTACAAACAGGCATAAGTTCTTAGTACGGCGATAGTCTACTTCTGTAACTCGAGGCTATACCACAAGGTAGGAAACACATCCTAGTCCTAGACTGATCAGACATAGCGACAACAGCTATTCCGTTCCCCGTCCCATGACATAACCGTCTATGAGAAACTCTACTAGGCGACCCCCTAAGCAGAGATGGCTAGTACTTAAGCTGGCTCCAGTCCCAAAACGGATCAGGCAGCCATGCCCCACTTTGGATATAAACCCCCAAGCGAGACCAAAAGCTATCAAGCAGTGAACTCCATATGCTCGTTAAAGATAGTACGGGCCTATCAATGTCATGGTCCAAGATACTCATCTAGAATTAGAATGGTCAAGACGCCATCTACTCATAATTCTCTATGGGTACTTAGTCAACACGACATCAACCATATAATCAAACAGTCACGGAAACCGTTTCCTAACATGTGACTAATTGCATATAAATCATAACCAAATAACATATCGCCTCATATTTACTAAGGCTAATTCATTAATTAAATACAACCTTACTTGAAGACAAATCCCCGACCCGAGTCCCGCGACGGGTCATCAGTCAAAACGGGGCTGACTAGATCTTAGTTTGACCCAAACCCGTTTGGTCAAACCGGCTAGAAACAGAGTCTTTTCCACATAGACATAAGATCAACATATTCGTTTCATGTTATTTTATTAAGACTTCTAACATGTGAATTATTATATCATACCCAAAACCCGTTTGACTAAAAGGATATTAAATTAAACTACGGTCTCGTCTTATAATTTCTAACATGTGAGAAATAATAATTTCATGAAAAACCTTTTTAATTAAATATTTTACTTATTAATATTTCTCGCTTGCTAATTATTACAAAACGCGATAAAAATGACGATAACTCCAAAACCGTCACAAGTCCCAAAGTGGGACCCACGGGCTGAGTTGGGCCGGACCCCACATGGGCCTGAACTGGGCCCCACGGGCCTAAATGGGCTGTTTTGGCAGATTTTACACTTTTTACAAAAACCGTTTCTTAATTATTTCCCGCATGCTTAACTTAATTAAAACCCGTCAAAACAACCACATAACAATCAAACATCGACACAACCCAAAGACCAAAACCCGGACCCACCATGGACCAGCCCAGACCGGCCTGGACCGGGCCTGAACCGGCCTGGACCGGCTGGTTTTGGGTCCGGTTCACAGCCCCTCCTCACGGTTCAACCACCAAAAATGCCAAATCAATTCTAACATGTTTTTAAATTAACAATCATCCATTTTAACAATCATCATACAAAATCATGATTAAAATTAATTCATCCAAATTTCTCAAGAACACTAAACATAATAAAAATTTCCTACACAACATAAAAATCATAACTTATGAAAAATCATCAAAATTCCTAAAGAACACTAAACATATTATAAATTTCCTACACAACATAAAAATCATAACTTATGAAAAATCATCAAAATTCATAAAGAACACTAAACAACATGAAAACTCCATACAACATAAAAATCATCCTACTTATCATATTACTACTAAAATCCATAAATCATAAAAACATGAACTAAAACAAAGATGAACCAAAAACTAAAGAAAACAAAAGCTATGTAACATATATCCGTCGAGTAACTCGGAATCGTTACACTAGCTAGAAAAACCAATTAGCATCAAAATAAGAAGTATAAACCAAGAAACCCTCCTACTAATCTTCACCCAAAATATACGAGTCTCCAAACTCGTCTTCAAAATCTTCCCCTATAAAAATATAACAAGGAAACATTATTAGAACAAAAATATGATTTTCCATAATTAAAGTGTTGAAAACGATTTTGTCGGAATTGAAATAAAACCGTACGTGAAGATGAGGAGCGAAGAGGAGAGTCTAGAAATATAAGTTAGGACGGATTTAATTAATAAACGAAGATTTTATGAAGGTTTTGCTCAAGAACGATGAAGAACAATTGAAGAACACGAAGAACAAATGAAGAACGATGAATAAAGTGATATTTAGATCTTAATTTGATTTGTTGAAAAATGAAAAGTTGTTAGTGAGTGGAGTGGTGTGTGTGCCGTGTAATTATAGGCAAAAAGGGATGTCGGGTTTTGAAATTGTTGTTACGTAATTGACTCGCGTTTAATAAGTATTTTACGGTAAACGATTAAATATAATTAACGATAAAGTTAATTAAACTAAATATCAAGATATTATGATATTGTAATGAAAAATAATGAAAATATCAAGGTCTAAGAGAGGACCAAGGAACCGTGTGATGTTGAGCTTGTCGGGTCTGATTTCGAGCGTTTTGCGTAATTTTCGTTAACTGATCGATAAAGTGAAATAATATCTAGATATTATGATATTGTAATCAAAAATAAATAAATATCTAATTGTGAGTGGAAAACGATGACATCGGCGTGTGACTCATGCCAAAGTCGAGTTTCGATTTTGTTTCGGGATTTGCGATGACTCGGGAATAGTTAAATGACGTTCGGTTAAAACCGTAAAAGTTATTCTTTAAATTCCGAATAAATTTAAAATAATTATATTAAATTATGATAAATCTTAATAAATCTAAATAAAAATAAATCAAAAATATTATTTTTTTAAATAAAATTTCGGTCTTCAAACTTATGAGGCGAGTCGGGAAAGAGTCAACGGAAGTCAAAGTTGACGGAAAAGTCGAGAAAAGTCAAAGATGACTTAAAAGTCAAGAAAAGTTTAGGACGACTTCAAAGTCAAGAAAAGTCAATGACGAATTTTAAAAAGTCAAGAAAAGTCAAAGACGACTTAAAAGTCAAGAAAAGTCAAAGATGACTAAAAACGGTCTTTTCATGAAATCTCTCAGAAATTCCAAATACGAACGCGGAATTTCAAAATAAGACTCGGAACAAAAATTTCTATTTTAAAAACTTAAGTTCTACTGAAAAGTGTTAGTAAATATTTTTACTAGAAAAATTGGTATTTTTCGGGTTGTTACAGTCGCTATCTCTTAAAGTCTTTCAAGTTATAACTTTGGCTAAGTTGTTTTGTTCTTGCGATCAAAGTTGCTATAACTTTGGAGTATTTTATTGAGGGGGAACCATACTTAGTCACAATGTTAAGAGAAATCATAAGAGACTTGTCATCATCAAAAGGGGGGAATTTGTTGGACCTATTTTATAGTTTTGATAATGACATGTGTTTACGAGATAATGTGCTTTAATCAATATATCATATGCGTGTAATTGTGTGCTTTAGTCTTATTATAGCTAGCAACAATTATGAGAAGAAAGATCAAAGTTAGGCATAACTTTGACAAAGTCTGTGAGACAAAGTTATAACAACTTCAGGAATAACTTTGAAAGTGAACATGGAAGTTAAAGCTACCCAGTCATAACTTTAAAGAAAATCGCTTCAAGCAAGATCTAGCTCAAACAACACAAGACTCGAGATGGAGGGTCTTTGTGATCAAGATGAAAAGATTATCCGTATACTGAAGATCTTTGTGAAGATTAGATAGTATAGGTCGTCATTCGTTAACTATTCCATTCGAGAGATTTTATGTTCAAAGTTATAGCTTTAGCCTATGACTGTGGATGATAAATGTTGATGCATGATTTTGGAAATAAAATATTTTTAAATGTTTTCAAAAGTGAAAGAGTATTTTTATATTTAACAAAAGTTTTAATAGAGAATATATTTATGAGATTCTATTGGTTAGTAATACAACTTATGCGTTATCATGCTACCTAGGGTTTCTAATATATTCTATCTCAATTTGTTGTTAACCTAATAAGCCCACCTATGGTTTGAGCCACCTAGGGTTTCGTGTAAACCAAGGGATTGTGCCACCTAGGGTTGCGTTCCTCCTAGGGTTTCGTGTAGATGGAGGAATTCGGCCAACCTAGGCTTGTTTCCTTGTTTACCTTAATCTAGGATTCTACTATATCTTTACAACAATATTTTGAGATATTAAAGATAAATATATTTCTATAAGATAAACCAAATAATATTTTGAGATAAAGATATTTCTTAAAGATAAAGCAAATATTATTTTATGGTATTGAAGATAAATATCTTTCTTAAATATTATGCTAGGGTTTTAGATCTACTATATTTCTATTACTATAAATACTCCTTCACATCCAAATTGTGAAATACACGAAATACACACAACAACTACACGGCATATATACACGAAATACTTTTTTGTGTGAGTTATATTGTACTTTCGTATTAGCGTAAGATAGTATAGAGTATTTAGCGATACTCACCTTGAGTTATAATCATAGTGTTGATTATACGAGTGGGTTGATAATTTTTGTAATCCGTTGAAAGGTACTAAGAATTATTAATCGAGAATAGTGGACGTAGGTTTCAATGTGTGAAACTGAACCACTTCAATAAATCCGTGTGCCTCTCTCTACTATCTTTACTTTTCGTTATTTTGTTACTTGCGCTTACTTTGATTAATTAATTAGTTGATTTTAATTCATAAGATCAAATAATTAATTACATATCATATAAATCGAAAAAGTGGGGCTAGTTTTTAATACTCAATTCACCCCCCTCTTTCGTATTCGATCAATAGACTCTACAGACGTTTTTCCCACAGTATAAAGTTTTGTCGTTGTATAAGCACAAGATGAATGATATTATCATGAATGTCCTTATTTACACAAATGTCAACATGTCATTGCCAAACCATCTACCTAGCTTACAAAATCTTCACAATAACACAAATAGCAAACTTAAACAGTATATATATATATTCCTAACGGGGGGGATTGACCTTGATCATGACAATGAGTAGAATGGCACATGTGACAAGCACACCAAATTTTTCATTATCGCTGTTAAAAACAAAATTAGAAAGAGGAAGGAAGCTGAGTGATTCAAAGCTTCAAATGGCAATAGGCAGAAATGTAGGATGAAAATGGAGAAACGGGAAAGTTAGCACGAGGTTTGAAGAGTAAAACGCATATATTATAGTGTAAATAAATGCCGCTGGAGTAAGAAACTGAAAACACGAAAGATAAAAGGGAAGGCATGTATTTTGTGGATGAGATTGTTACCGACTCTTTTAGGGAAAAAAGCATCTAGAAAGCCAATAAATGTCAAGAACAATTAATCAATTCATTGACAGAGAGTAATTACAAGTGAAGATAGGTACACCTGAATTAGAACTCTAAGCTCAACACAAATCACCAGCGACGAAAGTGATGTTGTCTTGAACATCGAGAATCCTGACTGCAAGATCTATTGCAAACAGCTAAGGAGATCTTCCACTACGAAACTGATTTAGACGGAAGACTTTTACTTTTAATCCTGGTTCTTGCGATCTCAATATCTGCTCCAATCTTCTTTGCATCTCCATGTGAGGCACAAGCACAACCTCCCCGTACTACATCAGGTAAGTTGAAAGCTTTAGGTAGTTGACTAAAGTGACCACAACATTTACTGCTTAATCAAATTATTATAGAAGCATCCAATGTATGCTGTAATTGAACATTCAAAACATTAAATTTAATATATACATCTAAAAGACTAATAATTAAAATGATGGGTTTGTGACGACCCTCGCGAATGCGGAAATATAAAACATACAAGCATGTGAATTATATAGCGGAAATAGGTAGTTTTAAAAACTTTTATACATGCCAGTTAAATAAAACGAGGAGTGTCAAAATATTACAAACTAAATACAGAAATACAACAAAGAGACGGGGTCTCTTAAAATGTTAGCAAAGAACAAGTGTTTAGCAAAACTAGCTAATATCGTCTAGAGGTGAAACTTCCAGGGACAACGCCCGATAGCTCACACCCGAACCCAAAATAGTCAAAAGCAAAAAGCCATCCATGCACGCAACCTGTTCATTCATGAAAAACATGAACGCCACAATCAGTGGGGAGTAACTCCGGGTTCTCCCAGCCATATCACATTAAACGTACATATAAGGAAATACAAAAGTAAAATCATGCATATATAGATATACATGTGAGATACGATAAGGATAGATAGGCAATTCGATAAACAATGATAAGAGCATATGGAATACAATTCCGAATCCATCATGTTATGCAAAGACTCGGGAAAGACACTCTTAGGCAACCGAATACGCTCACTAGGGCTTGCATCTCACCGTTAGCGGTATAAGATTGATAAGATTGAGACTCGACAGACACACCAGTCAAGTCATGCGATGATCACAATAAATCCAACACATTATCATCCATTCACGAACCAAGACAATGACGGTGCCCAATCATGCAATGACCATGAATAATATCATGAAATCACGCATTCAAGAACGACACAAGACGACATCTCTCACGGTAAATGAAACACACTAGCACCGTGTACATGGCAAGTATGATTAACAGGCATCCACGGGATAAACATTTCCCTGAACTCATACACGATGCTACATTTCGTATATGTAGACTAATTTCCTCCTGCTAGCACGACGATAATAAATATTCGGTCCTAGTCTAAATCTGGCCAGAATCTCGGAATAAACCATTTTCCGATTCGACATGCGATAAACGTTTCGCATCCAAGACTCGGTCTTACAAAGAAAACGCCGAGTACCCAAATTCGGTAGATCAATTCACGAAAGAGGCGGAAAAGAGCTCAAGCCTCATAACAAGCGGTACGCTACATGCAAATAACACCAACTCGCAAGTACACAACATTTGACGGCCGGGTCGATCAACGCATAGCGTTCAACTCCCAACAATGTCGTCGTATGCCCACTAACACATGCATTTAAGCAGTAGGATACCTCTCCGTTCCGACATTCCAGCCTTACGAACGGAAAGGTAGCCAAGGGAATGAGAATACAAAGCACAAGACAAAATAGTGCTCAAACCGTATCATTTGTAAAAACCGACTCAAAGTGGAAACATACCAAAAACCGTCACAAAACATGTGATACAAGCGAATGAAATGTCATACATCCAAAACAATAATATTGTAAATCACTACGTAAAATTATACGACAAACGAACGATTAGAATTATTATAAATGAAAACCGAAAACAACAATTACAACCTCTTCCAGCAGGTTCCAGCCGGTCAAGCTGACCGGCTGCCGGTCCACCGGCTCATGCCATTAACTCATACAAAAATCAACTTAAAACTTCAGTGTGTCCCAGCCGGTCAGGCTGACCGGCTGCCGGTCAACCGGCTGGGACCAAAGGGTCATATGAAAAACAAAGGAAGAAAGGGGGGTCTCAGCCGGTGGTCTGACCGGCTGAGCCCAACTTCATATTTCAAAATCACGTAAAACTCCAACAATATACAGCCACTGCCCCAGCCGGTGGTCTGACCGGCTGCCGGTCGACCGGCTGAGGTCAGCAGTACACAAAAATGCCTTGTTTCATCAAAGTCGACTTTGGATAATTATCGACTATCATTCTAATTCATCAATACTCATGTAAATACTCAATAAACAACATCCATCAACAATAATACAAGTCATAAGCTTACTAACTATAATCAAAACATGGTTTCTATCCTAGAAATCACATAAAACACGTAAATGATATCGAGTAACCCTTCACCGTTACCTTTATGCGTCTCTACTAATCGTCAAGCTCCTCTTCAATAAGGTAGTAGTCTTTGTCGGGATCTTGGAGGTCACCACCTACATATAGATCATAAAAGATGAATGAAATTCGTCTTGAGAAAGACGGAAAGATTGAAAAGCGAGAAAGACGATAATTTTATTATCAATACGGATAGAGGAAGGCAAGGGGAGAAGAATAAGACGAACTTTTGTGAATTCTATCGAGTAACGAATGAACTACGATGAATCAAAGATCGGAAAAAGCTAAGGAGGCAAGGTTTGAGTTTTCTTAAAGAGGAAGGAATGTGTTTGTGAGTTTGAGTAGGAAATTAGGTTAAGGAGTATGAGTATAAGTAAGAAAAAAGTCAACCAAAAGTCAACTCGCCTTAAGACGGGATTATCATGGAATCTGCGGAAATTCCAAATACGAACTCGAAAAATTCTAAATTCGACTCGGAAACAATATAAAAAATTATAAATTAAAACTAAATTTGCTGAAAAGATTTGTAAAATATTTTCTACTAGAAAAATAGTGTACATTCCGGGGGTTACAATCAACCCCACCTTTTAAAGTTTCGCCCTCGAAACTTGAGGGGAAAAATAAAAAATTACCCTGGTACTCGAAAAAGGAGCGGATATTTACTACTCATAGAAGCTTCGCGTTTCCCAGTCTAATTCTTCGACAAATTAGCATTCTCCACAAGATTTTCACCAAGGAACTACCTGACTTCTCAAACTTTCTAAGCCTACGTCTAGGATTACGAATCGGCTTCTCTTCAAGGATAAATTCGGTTCAAGGGGCAATTCCTTTTGAAAGTTTAACACGGCTCGGATTCACTAACATACTTTCTCAATGAGAAACATGGAATACATCATGACCTTAGCCAAATTCGCGGCCCCAATTCCAACTTATAAGCAACTGCACCAATCCTTTCCACAATATCAAAGGGTCCAATGTATTTCGGGCTCAATTTACCCTTAACACCAAACCTTGTAACACCCTTCATAGGAGACACCTTCAAGAATACTTTATCACCAACTTCAAACTCTAACGGCCTTCTTCGGATATCGGCATAAGACTTTTGACGGTCTTGAGCGGCTTTCATTCTATCACGAATGACCTTCACATTATCAATGGTTTCAACAAGAACATCGGGACCTAAATCACGGTTGTCACTCAATTGATTCCAACATATAGGACTCCGACATTCCTTCCATAAAAGAGCTATATGGAAGCCATCTTGATCGATGCATGATAACTGTTGTTGTAAGAAAACTCCACCAACGGTAAGCTCTTTTCCCAACTAGACTGAAAGTCAAGAGCACAAGCCCTAAGCAAGTCTTCTAAAGTCTGAATAGTCCTCTCAGTCTGACCATCCGTCGCGGCATGAAAAGCAGTACTCATCAACAACTTACTACCCATGGCTTCTTGCAAAGCTTTCCAAAATCTCGAACAGAATCTCGGATCTCGGTCGGATATAATCTCCAAAGGAACACCATGGTATCTAACAATCTCATCAACATAAGCCTTTGCTAAACGATCCAAATTCCAAGTTTCTTTGATCGGAATAAATCTAGCACACTTGGTCAATCGATCAACAACAACCCAAACGGCATCTTTACCTCCAACGGTCCTCGGCAACGCCATAACAAAATCCATAGAAATAGATTCCCACTTCCATAACGGAATATCCAACGGTTGTAGCAATCCACCGGGTCTCTTGTGTTCAATCTTCACTTGTTGGAAGGTCAAACATCTTCCAACATAAGAAACAACATCACCCTTCAAGTTCGGCCACCAAAACTGCAACTTCAAGTCCTTGTACATCTTATCACCATCGGGGTGAATAGAATAAGGGAAAAGGTGAGCTTCATCAAGAACTCGCTTCCTCAAATTAAGAGCATTGGGAACAAATAAACGACCATGGAAACGAAGAACACCTTCATTATCAAACTTGAAATCTTTACCTTTACCTTCAAGAATTTTGGCTTGAATAGACTTGTAGGTAAAATCATCAACTTGGCTTTCGCGGATTTCACGGAGAAATACAGGCTCGGCAATCATAGCACCAACATGAACAAAACCACGCTCTACAAACTCCAAACTCAACTTTCGAAACTCGGCACAAAGATCAACAGGTAATACATGCAAAGCATGAGAAGCATGAGAAGCTTTCCTACTAAGAGCATCGGCAACAACATTAGCCTTACCTTCATGATACAATAACTCAAAATCATAATCGTTCACCAATTCCAACCATCTTCTTTGCCTCATATTCAACTCTTTTTGAGTAAATATGTACTTTAAACTCTTGTGATCGGTGAAGATACGACAATGAACTCCAATTAAATAATGTCTCCATACTTTCAAAGCATGAACAATGGCGGCCAATTCTAGATCATGAGTAGGATAGTTCACTTCATGAACTCTCAATTGCCTAGAAGCATAAGCCACCACCTTCCGATTTTGCATAAGAACACAACCTAATCCCATTTTAGAAGCATCACAATAGACATCAAAGTCTACTCCATCTTCAGGGAAAGTCAACACCGGAGCGGTAGTTAACCTCTTCTTTAACTCTTGAAACGCTGCTTCACAAGCTTCATTCCATAGGAATTTGGTTTCATTCTTCAATAACTGAGTCATCGGTCTAGCAAGCTTAGAGAAATCCTTGACAAATCTTCGATAATAACCAGCTAAACCAAGAAAACTTCGAATCTCTCTAATATCAGACGGACTCTTCCAATCAACAACGGCTTCAATCTTCGAAGGATCCACCATAACACCCTCTTTAGAAATCACATGCCCAAGAAAGGACACTTTAGGTAACCAAAATTCACACTTAGAGAACTTAGCATACCACTTCTGACGACGTAGAACACCCAAAATAATCCTCAAATGAATAGCATGCTCTTCTTCGGACTTGGAGAAAATAAGAATATCATCTATGAATACCACCACACACTTGTCAAGATACTCACTAAATGTGCGGTTCATTTGATCCATAAAGATAGCAGGAGCATTCGTCAATCCAAATGGCATTACCTTGAACTCATAATGACCATACCTCGTACTAAAAGCGGTCTTTGGAATATCAACATCTCTAACAGGAATTTGATGATAACCCGATCTCAAATCAATCTTCGAAAAAGTAGAAGCACCCTTTAATTGATCAAACAAATCCTTAATTCTAGGTAAAGGATACCTATTCTTGATTGTAATCCGATTCAGTTCACGATAATCGATACACAACCTCATAGAACCATCTTTCTTCTTTACAAAAAGAACGAGAGCACCCCAAGGCGAGGCACTTGGTCTAATAAAGCCCTTTTCAATCATATCATCCAACTGCTTCCTTAACTCTTTCAATTCAGACGGAGCCATACGATAAGGAGCTTTGGCAATTGGACCAGAACCAGGAACAAGATCAATAGAGAATTCAACATCACGCTCTGGAGGAATCCCGGGCAAATCTTCGGGGAATACATCAGCGAAATCTCGAACAATAGGCACATCTTCAATACTTGGCAAAGAGGTATTTGAAGAAGTCACAACACACAAGAATGCTTGGCGACCTTTTCTAACAGTACTTACCAACTTCATAGCAGAAATTAAAGACACACCTTTACGGGGATGAGATCCCTTATAGGTTATTCTAACACCTAAAGGACTCTTTAAGAAAATCTTTTGATCACGACACTCGAACCTAGCATGATACATAGCTAGCCAATCAATACCTAAAATAATATCAAACTCTCCTAGAGGAAATTTAAGGAGATTTGCGGGAAAGATAGAACCCGAAATAGATATAGGTACATTTGGATAAAGGGTTGAGCAAGAGATAATATCTCCGGATGGCAAGGATATGGGAGTATCCTCACTAGATGTAGGCTTGATAGATAATTTACTAGCATAGGTCGATGACACAAAAGACATTGAAGCACCGGTATCAAATAAAATAAGACACGGTTGCTCTAAGATTGAGAACATACCCGTAATGATTTCAGGATGAGCCTCGGCTTCGGCACGACTCATGACAAAGATTGAACCCTTAGGTTTAGGAGGAGGAGGCAACTTTCGGTCGGGGCAATCTTCATAACGATGACCACCCTTTTGACAAAAGTAGCAAATGTAAGGTCGGTTAACACAAGACATACCGGGATGGTATGGTTGTTTACAACGGTTACATTGACGACCTTGAGCTTGAGCTTGAGGAGCATAAGGCCTATGAACTACATTTGAAGTAGCTCTAGGAATAAAAGGAGCAGGATTCCTTGTATTGGCATTGGAAGAAGGATTAAACCTCCTCTTGTTAGCATAGGAACTAGAAGAAGACGGAATAAACGGCCTCTTCCCAAAAGCATTCGGCCTAGGAGCATAAGAAGGAGAGGGATTATTCATTAAAGCTTCATCCCTAATAGCTCTCATCGAATTTTCAGCCCACAAAGCATCATCATAGAGATCTCCAAAGGACGCGGTACCCCTTCTCACTTTACTCTGAAGAACGGCATTCAACTTGTTACGATAATAGAAAGCACGGTCTTCATCATCACGGATAAGCCTTGGCGCAAAATGAGCGAGCTTATTAAACTCCGTAGTGAAATCTTGAGCGGATAGGTTGCCTTGCTTAAAATCAATGAACTCTTTAAGCCTTTGCTGCTTAAGCTCTTTAGGATAGAACCTACCCTCCACAAGAGCTTTGAAGCAAGCCCAGTTAAAGTCCTCTTCAAGAACGGCAGTGGCACTTGTGATAGTCCACCAGTTGTCGGCTTCTCTCACCAAGAAATGCTTTGCGAGCCTAACCTTGTCCTCTTCTCGGACTTGGTATAGATCGAATTGATTCTCCATTTCACGGAACCAATCGGATAACTCCGTCGGATCCGGCTCTCCACCATATGGCACGATCTTACTCCTTGCAATTTGTCCCGCCACCCATGCATAGCCACCCTGATGGTTGTCCTCCCTTCTAGGGGGAACTTGGTTGGCATTAGCTAGAGCGGCATCTTGCTGATTCTTCAGCACTTGAGCAAGAGCCTCCATCATAACATTCTCAGCTAAACGCGGTCTAACCATCTTCATAAGAACAAAAACAAATTACGTTACTCCTATCAATTAGCATAAACAAATAGACTACCAATTAAAATCCTTAACTTCTACCCAACTCTCTCATTTATTATTTCAAGGTCAAGTATTTTAAGTTAGGGTTCACGTGTGTGCGTCGGGAGCGATCAAAGCTCTGATACCAACTTGTGACCAACCTCCGAATGCGGAAATATAAAAACATACAAGCATGTGAATTATATAGCGGAAAATACGGTATTTTAAAAACCTTTATACATGCAAGATAGAAAAATACGAGGAGTGTCAAAATAGTACAAACTAAATAAAAATACCACAAGAGACGTAGTCTCTCAAAGTGTTAACAAAAGACAAAGTAATTAGCAACTAGCTAAACAACGTCTAGAGGTGTTTCATCCAGGGACAACGCCCGATAGCTCACACCCGAATCCCAAAACATCATATCCAAAAAGGCATCCAAGCAAGCAACCTGTTCATTCATGAACAACATGAAACGCCACAGGCAGTGGGAGTAAACTCCGGGTTATCCCAGCCATATACCATTAAACGTACATCAAAGGAGATAACAAAGGTAGAGATGCATTACATATAGATACACATGTGAGATACGATAAGGATTTTAGAATTGCATCCAATATATAATGATAAGATCATATGGAAATCAAATCGAAACCATCAGTTATTTCAAAGACTCGGGGAAGACACTCTTAGGCAACCGAATACGCTCACCAGGGCTTGCATCTCACCGTTAGCGGTATAAGTTTGATAAGATTGAGACTCGACAGACAAACCAAGTCAAGACATGCGATGATTACAATAGATCCAACATATTAGCATCCATTCACGAACCAAGACATTGACGGTGTCCAATCATGCAATGACCATGAATAATATCATGAAATCACGCATTCAAAGAACGACGAGACAAGACGACAACTCTCACGGTAAATGAAACTCACTAGCATCGTGTACATGGCAAATATGATTAAAAAGCATCCACGGGATAAAGCATTTCCCTGAATCATTACACGATAAAGCATTTCGCCTATGTAGACTATTTTCCTCCTGGTAGCACGACGATATAAATATCCGGTCCTAGTCTAAACCTGGCCAGGATCTCGGAATAAACGTGTTCCGATTCGACATGCGATAAAGCGTTTCGCATCCAAGACTCGGTCTTACAAAGCAAACGCCGAGTACCCCAAATTCGGTAGATCAATTCACGAAAGAGGCGGAAAAGAACTCAAGCCTCATAACATGTGGTACGCTACATGCAAATAACACCACCTCGCAAGTACACAACATTTGACGGCCGGGTCGAACAACGCATAGCATTCAACTCCCAACAACGTCGTCGTATGCTCACTACACATGCATTTAAGCAGTAGGATACCTCTCCGTTCCGACATTCCAGCCTTACGAACGGGAAGGTAGCCAAGGGAATGAGAATACAAAGCACAAGACAAAATAGTGCTCAAACCGTATCATTTGTAAAAACCGACTCAAAGTGGAAACATACCAAAAACCGTCACAAAACATGTGATACAAGCGAATGAAATGTCATACATCCAAAACAATAATATTGTAAATCGATATGTAAAATTATACGACAAACGAACGATTAGAATTATTATAAATGAAAACCGAAAACAACAATTACAACCTCTTCCAGCAGGTGCCAGCCGGTCAAGCTGACCGGCTGCCGGTCCACCGGCTCAGGCCATTAACTCATACAAAAATCAACTTAAAACTTCAGTGTGTCCCAGCCGGTCAGGCTGACCGGCTGCCGGTCAACCGGCTGGGACCAAAGGGTCATATGAAAAACAAAGGAAGAAAGGGGGGTCTCAGCCGGTGGTCTGACCGGCTGAGCCCAACTTCATATTTCAAAATCACGTAAAACTCCAACAATATACAACCACTGCCCCAGCCGGTGGTCTGACCGGCTGCCGGTCGACCGGCTGAGGTCAGCAGTACACGAAAATGCCTTGTTTCATCAAAGTCGACTTTTGATAATTATCGACTATCATTCTAATTCATCAATACTCATGTAAATACTCAATAAACAACATCCATCAACAATAATACAAGTCATAAGCTTACTAACTATAATCTAAACATGGTTTCTATCCTAGAAATCACATAAAACACGTAAATGATATCGAGTAACCCTTCACCGTTACCTTTATGCGTCTCTACTATTCGTCAAGCTCCTCTTCAATAAGGTAGTAGTCTTTGTCGGGATCTTGGAGGTCACCACCTACATATAGATCATAAAAGATGAATGAAATTCATCTTGAGAAAGACGGAAAGATTGAAAAGCGAGAAAGACGATAATTTTATTATCAATACGGATAGAGGAAGGCAAGGGGAGAAGAATAAGACGAACTTACGTGAATTCTATCGAGTAACGAATGAACTACGATGAATCAAAGATCGTAAAAAGCTAAGGAGGCAAGGTTTGAGTTTTCTTAAAGAGGAAGGAATGTGTTTGTGAGTTTGAGTAGGAAATTAGGTTAAGGAGTATGAGTATAAGTAAGGAAAAAGTCAACCAAAAGTCAAACTCGCCTTAAGACGGGATTCTCATGGATTCTCGCGGAAATTCCAAATACGAACTCGGAAATTCTAAATTCGACTCGGAACATAAAATTATAAATTAAAACTTAAGGGTTAGCTCAAGGAGCACCTCGTCACAACCAACTCGCTGAAAAGATTTCGTAAAATATTTCTACTAGAAAAATAGGGTACATTTCCGGGTGTTACAGATAGGATGTAATGTGAGCCCCTATATAAGGAACTCACCACCCCATGTAATATTCAGTTTTTGATAATGAATTAAAAGAGTTGTGTCAAACACAAACTTGAGGGTTAGCTCAAGGAGCACCTCGTCACAACCAATAGTGGTCATGCCTTTCTTGGTTGTTCGATTAAGGGAGGTTAACCTGTGCTAGGCTGTGGTTAAGCTCTCCTAATCGGCAAGGCCTGGTGGTTACCCTGTGCTAGGCTGTGGGTAATCGACCTACGTCTGTTAGTGAGGTTAGTTTAGTTATGTGCTAGGCTGTGAGCTAAGCTAAACTTGCTGTCCAGGTTGAGGTCCAAACTTGTGCTTGTCTGTAGTTTGGGTCTTAATCATATCGAGCTTGAGTTAGGGAGGTAAACTTGTGTGGTTTAACTTCTTAGTTCGAGTAGGTTGTGGGTCGAGCCATGAGCCAGTCTTGTGGCCCTTGGTTCACAACCATATCTTTCATGTTTTTCATAGGCTTAGGACACAAATAAACCACCAGAAGTCCCCCTTTTGTTGCTGCCACTTTTGGGACAGCCCCTTGGTTCCCTTTTGGACTATGGGTCATTTCATGGGTCATTCACAAAAACGCATAGACCCCCATCAATATGCTGCGAAGTGGTATCAGAGCTTAGGCTCTTGTGTTTTCTCAAACCAAGACGATCTTGGAAGAGTTGGGTCATGGATGTGCAAGGGAGTCGTCCTCCAAACCTGTGCAAGGCTGTGGTTTGTAGGTTCTAGTTTGATAACCTGTTAAGGACACTTGTGCTAGGCTGTAGTGTCTTGGGTCAAGCTAGGCAACGAAAGGGTCCTAAACCTGTGCTAGGCTGTGGTTAGGAGTTCTCTTGTTGTTGTCTTCTTCATCATACATGCTTCTAGTTTTCTGAAATTGTGTTGTTGTGAAGTCACGGTCTGAGTTACTGTTACGTTGTTGTTTACTACCTCCTTTCTTTTCCCACAAAATTTGAGGATAAATTTTCTTTAACAAGGGGAGGTTGTAGTAAAAAGGGGGGTAGTATCCTTTTTGGAAGAGGCTCATCTTTTTGAAGAAACAAGTAACATGGCTGAAAATGGGGGGCTAGTTAATTAAGTCCTTACAAGGCATTCGTGAGCATTTTGGGCAAGAAATGAGGAGGCCAAGACAAGAACTTGGCAGCCAAATGAGTCATAGACGAGGACGGGCAAGCTACCTTGGCAAGGCGCAACAAATCAACTCCAAAGGGCTGGAATAATTCATGGTTGACAGCCATGTTTACAAGGCCTAATGGTGATCACAAATCCAAAGATTCCAAGGACAAGCAACATCACATGGTCCCTCTTATGTCTCATAAAGATGCCAAGCCAAAGGAAGGACAAAGACAAGAGTTGGCAGTCAAGACAAGGACATGGCAGTCCCTTGTCTCAGCCAAACAAATCGTGACAATGACAGGCCAGCCTTGGCAAGCCAAGGACACGACCATGACAAGGCCATGACAGCCCTAGGAGGACCTAGACGAACAACAATGAGTGGAAGCAAAGACATGCACATGGCTGTCCATTTGTTTCGGTCAAGACAAGAGCATAGCATGTGACACCCTCAAATTTGCGGAAAGAAAAAAAATATTATTTAAATACATAACAAAGGGTGTCATAAATAAAAAGGGTCATTACAAAACGAAATAATATTATACAAAAGAAATATACAAGACGGGAGACATATCTCCCGTATAAATACGGAAATGAAAGAGTGTATAATAATATACAATCTAAGAACCGAATATAGTCCAAGGTAATACTTCGCTCGCTAGCTCGTCAATGTACCCAATGTATGCATTCACCACCTGTTCGACCGCATTAAATATAAACACGGAAGCCACAGTCAGTGGGGAGTAAATCCGAGTTCTCCCAGCCACGAAATGTCGAGTTTAATGAAACATGAAAAACATAAAAGCAATGTATATATAAAATACAAAACCTTAACATATATGATATGCTGTTCATGCTATGAACCAGTTAACTAACATATAACCTAGCATATGAGAGCTATCATGTGAATCCGATAATAAATATAACAATAGGTAGGGAAGCTGGTATGCTAGCTCAGAGGTTACCCTGTAACGTGGCCATGATACACTCA
>JAIUZE010073489.1:0-32332 GCA_022085475.1 Heliosperma pusillum | reverse complement strand
TTGAAACAGGAGTAGAGCTCCATCATCACCAAGCCAAGAACTCAGCTAGCCAGGATTGCACCATTACAGCCAAAGGGTCCCAACCAACCCCTAACCAAACAGGCAAGAGCCCCACACCAAAGGCACCAGGTATAACACTCCCCAAGCACCCCCATTACAGTCAAGAAGCAGCAACAAGTCAAGCAAGCACAACCACAAGAAGGGTCACAAGAGCAGGGTCCAGTTTCCTGAAAAACAGCCAAGACCAGCCAGAGTATAAATCAAATATCATGCAGTACGAGTCCAACCAGGGGCCCCATCTTCTTTTCCCTTAAAGTTGAGGTCCTTAGCAAGAGAAAAGTCCAGGACAAGTTTTCCAAATAAAGTCTAGAAGTCCATCTAATACAGCCTAGAAGAGTGAAGGTCATATGGAGGAGTCAGCTGGCACCAAGGCCAATATTTCTGTCCAAAGCTCCTTATTTTTGTGTATGATCAACCTCAGGTGTAGTTAGTATGTTAGGAAGGTCGTATATGAAGCCTTTGTCAGCCCCAAACACAGCAAGAACAGGCCAAGCAAAGACTCCCCAAGACAGTTTGCAGACTTACCAATTCTGGAAAGAAACAAACCTACTTTTGCAGTCTTTCTTTTTCTCTGTTTTGCAGTCTGTTTTTGTTGTCCTCATTAGCTGACTTTGTAGTATGTTTTAGCAGTAAGATGTAAGGCTTTTAAGCCCTTAGATGTTCTTATTTTCAAAGGTCAGGATCTGTTGTAATTGCCTATAAAAGGCCCAAGTTGTAACCTAAAGAAGGCAGACTTTGATTAATATATTTTCTGAACTTTGTTCAAGCAATTCTCAGCAAAAGCTAAGTGTTGTAGCATTCCTTAGTAAGCTTGTGTGCGAGCTAAGACTGCAGTGTTAGAACTCATTACTTGTGTGTCTTGAGTCCTTCACAACCTTTGTCATCTAAGCTTGTGTGCTAAGGTGCAAAGAACTATCTGAATTGCCTAGCCTAGTGCAGGTTGTTGGAGTCATTTCTGAGTGAGTTAAACTTGCATGTGAGAAGAGTACTAGCCTGAGTCTAAGTGACATTGAAATCACTCTTTTCCTGAGGGGTTTCAGTTCAATTGGTTATCAGAGCTTTGGGTTGTGAGTTCATTTACCTACCTACATTAAAAACACAAAAACTACCCATGAGTGAAGAGAGATTAGCAGGGCTTGAAACCACAGTTCATGGCCTTGCTAGAACTGTTATGGAGGTTACAGCATCCTTCAATGAATTCTTAGATGGTCAGCTCAACAATGGTGGAAGAGGAGGCAGAGGACGAGGTAGAGGAGCACCTGTGCCACTTGTTGCAGCAAGAAGAAGGCAACACATGGAGCAAGAGGAGGCCTCAGATTCAGAGAACTCAGAGCAGGGCCTTCCTAGGCACCATGACAAAGACTTAAAGGTAGAAATCCCTGACTTTCTAGGTAGTATGAACCCTGATGACTTCCTAGACTGGTTAAGGTCAGTAGAAAGAGTCTTTGAGTTCAAGGGTTACACTGATAGAAGAGCCTTTAAGGTAGCCATCATGAAATTGAAAGGATATGCATCCTTGTGGTATGAAAATATGAAGGCTCAGAGGACTAGGGAGGGGAAGGATCCTATTAAATCTTGGGATAAACTGAAAAAGAAAATGAGGATTAAGTTTGTATCAAAAGACTACACTCAAGACATGTTTATCAGACTTACCCACCTGAAACAAGAAGGTAGACCTGTTGCGTCCTATTTGAGGGACTTTGAGCAACTCACACTACAATGTGAGATTACTGAAAAGCCTGAGCAGAAGATAGCTAGGTTTTTAGAGGGTCTTGATGAGAAGATAGCTAGCAGAGTAAGATTGCAGCACCTTTACTCTTTTGAGGAAGCAGTGAGTCTAGCCTTGAGGATTGAGAAGCTAGGGAAAGGAAAACCAACACCTCCCAGACCACAGACTAGACCTTCTTTCAAACCCTTCACTGGAGTAAGAATAGGAGAACCCTTGGTCCCAGCCAAGCCCTCAGTGTCAGACAAAGGCAAGGCCCCTGAGACAGACTTGAGAAAGACAGTATCCCTTAAGAAGTGCTTTAAATGTCAGGGCTTTGGGCATTTTGCTAAAGAATGCCCCTCTAAAAGGGCTTTGAGCAGTATGGATGTTGTAGAGTGGGGTGAAGATGAGATCCTTGTATGTGAGGAGAGTTTGGAGGAGCATGAGGAAGAGCCTAGAGAGGAAATGATAGAACCAGATGCAGGCTTGAGTCTAGTAACCTGGAGGGTTATGCACACCCAACCTCAACCATTAGAGGATGATCAGAGGCAGCAAATATTCAGGTTCAGATGCACTATAAGGGGAAGGGATTGTAACATGATAATTGATGGGGGGAGCTGTACCAATGTGGCATCCACCACCTTAGTAGAGAAACTGTCCCTAACCACACAAGAACACCCCCATCCCTATAAACTAAGATGGCTGAACAAGGGAGTGGAAGTAAGAGTTGACAAGCAGTGGGTTGTGCCATTCTCTATTGGCAAGGGATATACTGATGAGGTCTTGTGTGATGTCCTACCTATGGATGCTTGCCACCTTCTGTTGGGCAGGCCCTGGGAGTTTGATAGAGACTCTGTACATCATGGGAGGGACAACACCTATGTGTTCAAGTTTGGTAACAAGAAGATCATACTAGCCCCTTTACCCCCCAATGTTAAAGGGAACATTGCCCCTGTCAATGACATTTCCAAAGAAGTCCTACTGCTGAGTGAAGCTGAGATGGTTCAAGAACTTATGGGAGATGAAACTGTGTTCATCCTGCTAACCAAAGAGGTCCTACTTCCCCAAGGAAACATTCCAACTAATGTTCAACAAGTACTGGAGGATTATGGAGATGTATTCCCTGCTGACTTGCCTAGTGGACTACCCCCTCTTAGAGGAATAGAGCATCATATTGATCTCATTCCTGGAGCAATGCTACCCAACAAACCTGCTTACAGAAGTGATCCAAAGGCCACTCAAGAACTACAAGCTCAGGTGGGTGACTTACTCTGCAAGGGTTTTGTGAGGGAGTCCCTCAGTCCCTGTGCAGTTCCTGCCTTGCTAGTTCCCAAGAAGGATGGGTCATGGAGAATGTGCATAGACAGCAGGGCCATCAACAACATTACCATCAAGTACAGGTTCCCTATACCAAGGTTGAATGATATCCTGGATGAGCTGAGTGGGGCTCAGGTCTTCTCCAAGATTGATCTAAGGCAGGGATATCACCAGGTAAGGATCAGGGCTGGGGATGAGTGGAAGACAGCCTTCAAGACCAAGCATGGGTTGTATGAATGGCTGGTCATGCCCTTTGGTTTATCTAATGCTCCAAGCACCTTTATGAGGTTGATGACTGAGGTTCTAAGACCCTATCTAGGGAAGTTCATTGTTGTATACTTTGATGACATATTGGTCTACAGCCCCTCAACAGAAGAACACCTCCAACATCTGAGATTGTTATTTGAAGTCCTGAGGAAACACAAGTGGTTTGGCAAGATGGAAAAGTGTACATTCATGCAGGAAGAGGTGCAGTTTTTGGGGTTCATTATTTCCAAAGAAGGAGTGGCTGTTGATCAAGACAAGGTAAAGGCCATAAGGGAGTGGCAGGTCCCCAAAACTATAACTGAAGTGAGGAGCTTCCATGGACTGGCGTCCTTCTACAGAAGATTCATCAAAGGATTCAGTTCCATCATGGCCCCTTTAACTGAGTGCATGAAGAAAGGAGAGTTTAGGTGGAATGACAAGGCTGAGAGGTCCTTCAACATCATCAAAGACCTCTTGTGTGAGTCTCCCATACTTGTTCTCCCTGATTTTAACAAACTATTTGAAGTAGAATGTGATGCTAGTGGCATAGGCATTGGTGCTGTCCTAATGCAAGAGCAAAAACCTGTGGCCTACTTTAGTGAGAAGCTGAGTGGTGCTAAGATCAACTACTCAACCTATGACAAAGAATTCTATGCCATAGTCAGAGCCTTGAACCATTGGGGTCACTACCTGAAGCCCAAACCCTTTGTATTGCACTCTGACCACCAGTCACTCAAGTACATCAATGGGCAACATAAGTTGAATGCTAGGCATGCTAAGTGGGTGGAGTATTTGCAGTCCTTCTCATTCTCCAGTAAGTACATTGAGGGGAAAAACAATGTAGTGGCAGATGCTTTGTCAAGGAGAACCATGATGCTGACATACATGGAGCAAAGAGTGCTTGGGTTTGAGCACATGAAGGAGCTTTATAGGGAGGATCCTGATTTTAAAGAAGACTGGGTGGCAAGGCTGGAGGGCAACACTAAGAATGAGAGTAGATACTCAGAGCAGGAAGGATTCTTGTTCCTAGGGAACAAACTCTGTATACCAAAGGGTCCTTATAGGGGGTTGTTAGTAAAAGAGGTTCACTCAAATGGTCTAGCTGGCCACTTTGGCATCCAGAAGACCTATGACATGCTGCAGGAACAATTCTATTGGCCAAGGATGTTGGGAGATGTTCAGGATGTGATAAGAAGGTGTAGTGCTTGCCAGAGGTCCAAGTCATTCTTTCAGGCTGGAGCATACACCCCTTTGCCAGTCCCAGACAAGCCTTGGGAGGATGTTAGTATGGACTTTATAGTAGCTCTTCCTAGAACTCAGAGGGGCAAGGACTCAGTCATGGTGGTTGTGGACAGATTTAGTAAGATGGCACACTTTGTTGCTTGCAAGAAAACTGAAGATGCCATGGGAGTTGCAGACTTGTACTTCAAGGAGATTGTGAAGCTCCATGGAGTACCAAGGACCATAGTATCTGACAGAGATACTAAGTTCATGAGTCACTTCTGGAGGACACTTTGGAAGCTTCTAAAGACAAGGCTCCTGTTCAGCACCTCTCATCATCCCCAAACTGATGGGCAGACAGAGGTAACAAACAAGACTCTGGGCAGGATTCTCAGGTGTATCATTTCAAGGTCTTAAAGGATTGGGATTTGCAGCTGGCACAGGCAGAATTTGCTTTCAACAGAGCCCCTTCCACCAGTACAGGTAAAAGTCCATTTGAAGTTGTTTATGGCACTAACCCCTTGATGCCAACAGAACTTGTACCAATGGCAAAGAAGGTGGTGCCCTATGATGCAAGGAACAGGGTAGAACAGATGATGCAGATACATGCTAAGGTGAAACAGCAAATTGAGAAGACTAATGAGATGTATAAAGCCAGAGCAAAGGGTCCAAAGAAATCCAAAGAGTTCAAAGCAGGAGATCTAGTATGGTTGCACCTAAGGAAGGAGAGGTTTCCTGACAAAAGAAAGAACAAGCTAAGTCCAAGAGCAGAGGGTCCTTTTGAGGTCATGGAGAAGTTGGGGTCCAATGCATACAAGATTGACCTCCCAGGAGAGTATGGAGTACATGGAACATTCAATGTGGGTGATCTGAGCCCATACTATGGAGAGTCTGAGGAGGAGAACAGTGAGGATTTGAGGGCAAATCCTTTTCAAGAAGGAGAGTTTGAAACAGGAGTAGAGCTCCATCATCACCAGGCCAAGAAGTCAGCTAGCCAGGATTGCACCATTTCATCCAAAGGGTCCCAACCAACCCCCAATCAGACAAACAAGAGCCCCACACCAAAGGCACCAGGTACAACACTCTCCAAGCACCCCCATTACAGTCAAGAAGCAACAACAAGTCAAGCAAGCACAACCACGAGAAGGGTCACAAGAGCAGGGTCCAGTTTCCTGAAAAACAGCCAAGACCAGCCAGAGTATCAATCCAATATCATGCAGTACAAGTCCAACCAAGGGCTCCATCTTCTTTTCCCTTAAAGTTGAGGTCCTTAGCAAGAGAAAAGTCCAGGACAAGTTTTCTAAATAAGGTCTAGAAGTCCATCTAAAACAGCCTAGAAGAGTGAAGGTCATATGGAGGAGTCTGCTGGCACCAAGGCCAATATTTCTGTCCAAAGCTCCTTATTTTTGTGTATGATCAACCTCAGGTGTAGTTAGTATGTTAGGAAGGTCGTATATGAAGCCTTTGTCAGCCCCAAACACAGCAAGAACAAGCCAAGCAAAGACTCCCCAAGACAGTTTGCAGACTTACCAATTTCTGGAAAGAAACAAACCTACTTTTGCAGTCTTTCTTTTTCTCTGTTTTGCAGTCTGTTTTTGTTGTCCTCATTAGCTGACTTTGTAGTATGTTTTAGCAGTAAGATGTAAGGCTTTTAAGCCCTTAGATGTTCTTGTTTTTCAAAGGTCAAGATCTGTTGTAATTGCCTATAAAAGGCCCAAGTTGTAACCTAAAGAAGGCAGACTTTGATTAATATATTTTCTGAACTTTGTTCAAGCAATTCTCAGCAAAAGCTAAGTGTTGTAGCATTCCTTAGTAAGCTTGTGTGCGAGCTAAGACTGCAGTGTTAGAACTCATTACTTGTGTGTCTTGAGTCCTTCACAACCTTTGTCACCTAAGCTTGTGTGCTAAGGTGCAAAGAACTATCTGAATTGCCTAGCCTAGTGCAGGTTGTTGGAGTCATTTCTGAGTGAGTTAAACTTGCATGTGAGAAGAGTACTAGCCTGAGTCTAAGTGACATTGAAATCACTCTTTTCCTGAGAGGTTTCAGTTCAGTTTGCATTGTAACTCTTGTGTGAACAATGAGTCTTATTTGCTTCATTACCCATTGTTTGCATTGTAACTCCTTGTGTGAACAATGAGTCTTCCTTGCTTCATTACCCATTGTTACATTAAAATTATCTTGGTGTGAGCAATGAGTCTCCTTGATCATACCCATTGTTGCATTTAACTCCTTGGTAAACAATGATTCTCCTTGATTCGTCTACCATTGTTTGCATGTAATCATTGTGTGAAACAAGGAGTCTTATTTGTTCATTACCCCATTGTTTGCATTGTAACTCCTTGTGTGAACAATGAGTCTTCCTTGCTTTATTACCCATTGTTTACATTGTAAGTCCTTGTGTGACTCTTCCTTCATTACCCATTTTTGCATTGTAACTCCTTGTTTGAACAATGAGTCTTCCTTGCTTCATTAACCATTGTTACATTGTACCTCGTTGTGTGAACAATGAGTCTTCCTAGCTTCATTACCCAATGTTTGCATTGTAACTCCTTGTGTGAACAATGAGTCTTCTTTGCTTCATTACCCATTGTTTGCATTGTAACTCCTTGGGTGAACAATGAGTCTTCCTTGCTTCATTACCCATTGTTACATTGTAACTCCTTGTGTGAGGAATGAGTCTTCCTTGCTTCTTACCTATTGTTACATTGTAACTCCTTGTGTCAACAATGAGTCTTCCTTGCTTCATTACCCATTGTTGCATTGTAACTCCTTGTGTGAACAATAAGTCTTCCTTGCTTCATTAGCCATTGTTTGCATTGTAACTCCTTGTGTGAACAATGAGTCTTCCTTGCTTTATTACCAATTGTTTACATTGTAAGTCCTTGTATGAGTCTTCCTTCATTAACCATTTTTGCATTGTAACTCCCTGTTTGAACAATGAGTCTTCCTTGCTTCATTACCCGTTGTTTGCATTGTAACTCGTTGTGTGAATAATGAGTCTTCCTTGCTTCGTTACCCATTGTTTGCATTGTAACTCCTTGTGTGAACAATGAGTCTTATTTGCTTCATTACCCATTGTTTGCATTGTAACTCCTTGGGTGAACAATGAGTCTTCCTTTCTTCATTACCCATTGTTTTATTGTAACTCCTTGTGTGAGCAATGAGTCGTCCTTGATTCATTACCCATTGTTGCATTGTAACTCCTTGTGTAAACAATGAGACTTCCTTGCTTCATTACACATTGTTACATTGTAACTTCTTGTGTGAACAATGAGTCTTCCTTGCTTCATTACCCATTGTTGGATTGTAACTCCTTGTGTGAACAATGAGTCTTCCCTGCTTCATTACCCATTGTTACATTGTAACTTCTTGTGTGAACAATGAGTCTTCCTTGCTTCATTACCCATTGTTGGATTGTAACTGCTTGTGTGAACAATGAGTCTTCCTTGCTTCATTACCCATTGTTTTCATTGTAACTCCTTGTGTGAACAATGAGTCTTCCTTGCTTTATTATCCATTGTTTACATTGTAAGTCCTTGTGTGAGTCTTCCTTCATTACCCATTTTTGCATTGTAACTCCTTGCTTGAACAATGAGTCTTCCTTGCTTGATTACACGTTCTTTGCATTGTAACTACTTGTGTGAACAATGAGTCTTCCTTGCTTCATTACCTGTTGTTTGCATTGTAACTCCTTGTATGAACAATGAGTCTTCCTTGCTTCGTTACCCATTGTTTGCATTGTAACTTCTTGTGTGAACAATGAGTCTTCTTTGCTTCATTACCCATTGTTTGCATTGTAACTCCTTGTGTGAACAATGAGTCTTCTTTGCTTCATTACCCATTGTTTGCATTGTAACTCCTTGTGTGAACAATGAGCCTTCCTTGTTTCATTAACCATTGTTATATGTAACGCCTTGTGTGAACAATGAGTCTTCATTGCTTCATTACCCATTGTTACATTGTAACTCCTTGTGTAAACAATGAGTCTTCTGTGCTTCATTAGCCATTGTTACATTGTAACTTGTTGTGTGAACAATGAGTCTTCCTAGCTTCATTACCCAATGTTTGCATTGTAACTCCTTGTGTGAACAATTAGTCTTCCTTGCTTCATTACCCATTGATACATGTAACTCCTTGTGTGAACAATGAGTCTTCTTTGCTTCATTACCCATTGTTTGCATTGTAACTCCTTGGGTGAACAATGAGTCTTCCTTGCTTCATTACTGCAACAGGAGTTGACCTAACCAGCCAGAACCAATGTCACAGCAAGAAATGGAGCTTACACCACCCTACACCCGGGGGGTCACAACAGAGACAACAAGGGCTACTACCTCCACGCACCCACCCTTATGTCAAGAACCAGCAGGAACACCAGCAAGAGCAGCCACAAGAAGACTAACCAGAGCAGGGTCAATCCTTCAGAAAACCAGCCAGAACAAGTCCAATAACCAGTTAATTCTCATCTAGCACGAGTCCAACCAAGGGCTCCAACTTCTTTTCCCCTTTAATTAAGGTCCTTAGCAACATAAAACTCCAGGACAAGTTTTCCAAATAAGTTCTGGAAGTCCATCGAAAACAGCCTACCATATTGAAGATCATTTAAGGAAGTCTGCAGGAACAAGTCCAATTTAATCTGTCCAAGACTCCTTACTTTTGTGTGATCAACTTAACCTAAATAAGAACGTTGGGAAGGTATCTAGCAGTCCCTCTCAACCCCAAGAACAGCAGCAAACAGCCAGACAAAGAACCCCTAAGGAATTCAACAACATTACCATTTAAGGCAAGGGACAAGAGCACTTTTCAGCTTTGTTTTCTGTCAGTTGCAGTCTGTCATGGCTCGTCCTTATTAGCTGACCTTTTGCATTTCTTTATCAGTATTGTAAGGCTCTTAAAGCCCTTAGATTATATTATTTTCAAGGGTGGAGATCGTTTGTAATTGCCTATTTAAGGCCTGCTTGTAACCCTAAGGAAACCAGACTTGAATTAATATAAACCTGAACTTTGTTCATTTGCAATTCTTTAGCTAAGCTAAGTATTGTGGGAACTCTTAGTGAACTTGTGTGTGACCTAAGATTACAGTGTCTAAGAATCATTACTTGTGTGTTTTGAGTCTTAAACACAACCTTTGCTACCTCTGCTTGTGTGCTAAGGTGCAAAGTCCTATCTGTTCTGCCTAGCCTAGTGCAGGTTTCTGACTGAGTGAGTGTACGTGTGAGGGAGTGTTCACCCTGGCCCCTTGTAGCCTCTGAAAAGCTCTATTTTTGTAGAGGTTTCAGTTCAATTGGTTATCAGAGCTTTGGTTTGTGAGTACATTTACCTAACTACATTCAAAAATACAAAACCAACCATGAGTGAAGAGAGATTAGCAGGGCTTGAAACTACAGTTACTGGCCTTGCTAGAACTGTCATGGAGATTACAGCATCCTTCAATGAGTACTTAGATGGCCAGCTCAACAATGGTGGAAGAGGAGGTAGAGGTCGTGGAAGAGGAGCACCTGTACCACCTGCTGCAGGAAGAAGGAGACAGCATGGGGAACAAGAGGAGACCTCAGATTCAGAGGCCTCAGAGCAGGGTCTTCCTAGACACCATGACAAAGACATAAAGGTAGAAATCCCTGACTTTCTAGGTAGCATGAACCCTGATGATTTCCTAGATTGGTTAAGGTCAGTAGAGAGAGTCTTTGAGTTTAAAGGTTATACTGATAGGAGGGCTTTTAAAGGTGCCATCATGAAACTAAAAGGATATGCATCTCTATGGTATGAAAACATGAAAAGTCAGAGGGCTAGGGAAGGTAAAGACCCTATTAAATCTTGGGATAAGCTTAAAAAGAAAATGAAGGATAAGTTTGTGTCCAAAGACTACACCCAAGACAGGTTCATCAAACTAACCCACCTGAAACAAGACAGTAGGTCTGTTGAGTCCTACCTGAGGGATTTTGAACAACTCACACTTCAATGTGAGATTACTGAAAAACCTGAGCAGAAGATAGCTAGGTTTCTGGAAGGTCTTGATGAAAGGATAGCTAGTAGGGTTAAGTTACAACACCTGTACTCCTTTGAGGAGGCAGTTAGCCTATCCTTGAGGATTGAGAAATTAGGAAAGGGAAAGTCAGCCCCTACCAAACCCCCAGCTAGACCCTCTTTTAAACCTTACACTGGAGTCAGGATAGGAGAACCCTTGGTCCCTGCTAACCCTCATGTAGTAGACAAGGGAAAGGCCCCTGAGACAGACCTGAGGAGGACAGTATCCCTCAGGAAATGCTTTAAATGCCAAGGCTTTGGGCATTTTGCCAAAGATTGTCCCTCTAAAAGGGCTTTGAGCAACATGGAGATTGTGGAGGGGGGTGATGAAGAGATCCTTGTGTGTGAGGAGAGTCTGGAGGAACCTGAGGAAGAACCTAGTGAGGAGATGATTGAGCCTGATGCAGGCTTGAGTCTAGTGACTTGGAGGGTTATGCACACCCAACCTCAACCCTTGGAAGATGATCAGAGGCAGCAGATATTCAGAACTAGGTGTACCATAAAGGGAAGGGTTTGTAACATGATAATTGATGGGGGAAGTTGTACCAATGTAGCCTCCACAACTCTGGTGGATAAGTTGTCCCTAACCACACAAGAACACCCTCACCCTTACAAACTGAGATGGCTGAACAAAGGAGTGGAAGTGAGGGTTGATAAGCAATGTGTTGTGCCTTTCTCTATTGGCAAGGGCTATACTGATGAAGCCTTGTGTGATGTTATTCCTATGAATGCTTGCCACCTCTTGTTAGGCAGGCCATGGGAATTTAATAGAGACTCTATACACCATGGGAGAGACAATACCTATGCCTTCAAGTTTGGTAACAAGAAGATCATCTTGGCTCCTTTGCCTCCCAATGTTAAGGGGAACATAACTTCTGTCAATGATGTGTCCAAGGAGGTTCTGTTGTTGAGTGAAGCTGAGGTTGTTCAAGAGCTCATGGGTGATGAGCATGTGTTCATTCTCCTTACAAAAGAAGTTCTGCTCCCCCAAGAAAGCATCCCAGCTGAGGTCCAGCAGGTACTGGAGGCCTATGGGGATGTGTTTCCTGCTGAACTGCCTAGTGGGTTGCCCCCACTCAGGGGGATAGAACACCATATTGACCTTATTCCTGGAGCAATGCTACCCAACAAGCCTGCCTACAGAAATGATCCAAAGGCCACTCAGGAACTACAAGCTCAAGTTAGTGACCTACTCAGCAAGGGCTTTGTGAGGGAGTCCCTCAGTCCATGTGCAGTTCCTGCCTTGCTAGTGCCCAAGAAGGATGGGTCTTGGAGGATGTGCATAGACAGTAGGGCTATCAACAATATCACCATCAAATACAGGTTCCCCATACCAAGGTTGAATGACATCTTAGATGAGCTGAGTGGAGCTAAGGTCTTCTCCAAGATTGATTTAAGACAAGGCTACCACCAGGTGATGATCAGGGCTGGGGATGAGTGTAAGACAGCCTTCAAGACCAAGCATGGGTTGTATGAGTGACTGATAATGCCTTTTGGGTTGTCTAATGCCCCAAGCACCTTTATGAGGTTGATGACTGAGGTACTAAGGCCCTATCTAGGGAAGTTCATTGTTGTATATTTTGATGATATCTTGGTATACAGTCCTTCAGCAGAAGAACACCTCCAGCACTTGAAATTGTTGTTTGATGTATTGAGGAAGCATAAGCTATTTGGCAAGATGGAGAAATGTACTTTTATGCAGGAAGAGGTTCAATTCCTAGGATTCATCATATCCAAGGAAGGGGTTGCTATTGATCAAGACAAGGTGAAGGCAATTAGGGAGTGGCAGGTCCCTAAGACTATAACTGAGGTGAGGAGTTTCCATGGGCTGGCCTCCTTCTACAGAAGGTTCATTAAGGGGTTCAGTTCCATCATGGCTCCCCTGACTGAGTGTATGACAAAAGGAGAATTCAGGTGGAATGACAAGGCTGAGAGCTCTTTTAACATCATCAAGGACCTCTTGTGTGAGTCTCCTGTCCTTGTTCTCCCTGATTTCAGCAAGTTATTTGAGGTGGAGTGTGATGCTAGTGGTATAGGCATTGGTGCTGTCTTGACACAAGAACAAAAGCCTGTGGCATACTGTAGTGAGAAGTTGAGTGGTGCTAAGCTCAACTATTCAACATATGACAAAGAGTTCTATGCAATAGTCAGGGCTTTGTACCATTGGGGTCATTATCTGAAGCCCAAGCCTTTTGTATTGCACTCAGATCATCAGGCACTCCAGTACATCAATGGGCAGCACAAGTTGAATACTAGGCATGCTAAGTGGGTGGAATTCTTGCAGTCCTTCTCATTCTCCAGCAAGTACATTGAAGGCAAGAACAATGTAGTGGCAGATGCCGTATCAAGGAGAACCATGATGCTGACTTTTATGGAGCAAAGGGTACTTGGGTTTGAGCACATGAAGGAGTTGTACAGGGAGGATCCTGACTTTAAGGAGGACTGGGTGGCAAGGATGGAAGGCATTCCTAAGAGTGGAAGTAGATACTGGCAGCAGGAAGGGTTCTTGTTCCTAGGTAACAAGCTGTGTGTACCAAGGGGTCCTTACAGGGGGTTGCTAGTGAAGGAGGTACATTCAAATGGCCTAGCTGGTCACTTTGGAATCCAGAAAACTTATGACATGCTGCAGGAACAATTTTATTGGCCAAAGATGTTGGGAGACGTTAAGGATGTGATCAGGAGGTGCAGTGCTTGCCAGAAGTCCAAGTCATTCTTCCAGACTGGAGCCTACACCCCCTTACCAGTTCCAGATAAGCCTTGGGAGGATGTTAGCATGGATTTCATTGTAGCTCTTCCTAGGACACAGAGGGGCAAGGACTCAGTCATGGTGGTTACGTTGTGGACAGATTTAGCAAAATGGCACATTTTGTTGCCTGCAAGAAGACTGAGGATGCCATGGGGGTTGCAGACCTATACTTCAAGGAGATTGTCAAACTCCATGGGGTACCAAGGACCATAGTATCTGACAGGGACTCTAAGTTCATGAGTCACTTCTGGAGGACACTTTGGAAGCTGCTAGGGACCAGGCTCTTATTCAGCACCTCCCACCACCCTCAAACTGATGGACAGACAGAGGTAACAAACAAGACATTGGGCAGGATCCTCAGATGTATCATCTCCAAGTCCTTGAAGGATTGGGACCTAAAGCTGATGCAGGAGCACTTGGAAATGTAGAAAATGAAGTCCTAATCAGTCGAAATGTAACTCACATTTCTGAAGGTTTCAAGATAGGCTCAAAAATGGTAAACATGATAACGTGGAAGTTGCCGTGAAGAAGGTTAAGGTGGTGATCCGTGTAGCTAGGCAACAGCTTGGTTATTGATATTTCCCAATCCTAGTCTATTTCCTAATTGTTATTTCCTAATTCTAGTCTATTTCCTTATTATTATTTCCTAATTCTAGTATGCTCATAATAAGGCAATTGTTGCCATAATTTTAGCTAGTACATAGCTGATTTCCATCGGTTATTAGGATAGTTTTAGGAGTATAATTTAGTATAAATAGGACCTCTTGTAATCACAATTATCATCGAAATTTGAGCAAAACTTTGAGTTTAAATCTATTCTAATTACTTGCGAGTTCTTAGAGTGTATAGTTTCTTTCTTGCGAGGGGAAGCTATTGTGAGTCAATCCTTGCGAGGTGAGAGTCACGAGTTGTGTCGAGGCTAGAGTTCCTTGCGAGGGAGGAAGGTTTAGTCACTCCATATCCTTTAGTTACTTCGTTTATACGTATACGAACACATAAAATCAGAATTATTCCGCTGCAATTTAGATTACTCTATTTCATTCGAAAAATCAACTTAGTTCTATATCAATTTGGTATCAGAGCAAGGTTATTAATTTGTTGCTTAACAAATTAGTCTTGGGAAAGCAATCATGCCGGGAGGAGATGCTGACGGTGACAGCAACGTTACAGCAGTCGTGCAAGCCCAATTAGACGAGATGAAGGAGGTCATGAATCAAATGAAGTATATGATGAAAAATCTTCCAAAGGTAATAGCAGAGGGTTCCAAGGAACGAGGTAGGAGCTCAAGTGGTAGTCGTTCAAGAAAAGGTGAGTCCGAATCAGACGAGGAGAATTCGAATTCACTAAGGAAAAAGGGAGCTCGTAATGAGGATGACCGAGGCCTAAAGCTAGATATACCGGAGTTCAAAGGCGATTTGGATCCCGAAAACTTCTTAGATTGGATTAGGCAAGCTGAAAAGGTGTTTGAATACAAAGAATACGATGAACAAAAGAAGTTCAAGGTGGCTGTTCTTAAGTTAACTAAGTATGCATCACTATGGTACGATAACCTGAAAAAGAAAAGAAGTCGAGAGAAAAAGAGCAAGATCAATACATGGGAAAAACTTAAGAAGCATCTAATGAAGCGATTCCTACCTAAGGAATATGAGCAAGAGAATTATTTGAAGTTGCAATCTCTAACTCAAGAAGGAATGTCCGTATCAGAATATATCAAAGAGTTCGAGAAATTGACAATTGTTTGTGATCTTGAGGAGAAAGAGGAACTTAGGGTTGCAAGATTCATAAAAGGTCTCACGCCCTCAATTGCAAATCGAGTTGAAGTTCAGATTTATGATGGACTTGATGATGTGAGTCGATTGGCGCTGAAATTCGAAAAGCAAGACAAGACTAAAAGAACTTATGGTTATTCCAAGGGTGCAAGTTCAACATCTTATTCAAAGCCTAAAGAGACCACGAAAGAGGTAGTGAAGGATAAGGAAAAGGAACCAGTTGTGGCAACTAAAGGAGCTTCAATGAGGCGTTGTTTCAAGTGTCAAGGCTATGGACACATTGCAAACGAATGCCTGCAAAAGAGAGCCCTCACGGCTCAAGACCTTTGCAACATGATTCCGGAGTTTGTTACACCTGATTCTTCGAATGCTCAATCCGACATTGAAGAAGAAGAAGGGGACATGACCTATGATGTAGATCCCTTAAGTGAAGAAGAATGCTTGGTAATTCGAAATTTACATATGGAGACCAAACCTGTTGAAGCCGAGCAAAGACAACAAATTTTCCACACCCGATGTAAGGTACAATCAAAGCTTTGTAATCTAATCATTGATAGTGGATCATGTACAAATGTAGTGGCAAAGGGGTTGGTCGATGAACTGAAATTACAAGTTAAGAACCTTGATAAACCCTACAAGTTGCATTGGTTGAATGGAGACAATGGGATTCAAGTAAAGAAACAAGCATTGGTTTCGTTGAGTTTAGGCCCTTATAGTGATGATATCTGGTGCGATGTGATTCCGATGAATGCATGCCATATCTTGTTGGGTCGACCATGGCAATTTGATCGAAAAGTAGAGCATGATGGTAGGACAAATGTGTATAGTGTAACCAAAGGCAAAGCAACTTATAATTTGAAGCCTTTATCACCTAATAAGATCAAGGAGCTGAAATCAAAGAAGGAGAGCTTATTTATGGAAGCGCGTGAGGTTGAAGAAGTGTTGAGTCGTGGAGAGCAAGCCTATGTTCTAATGGTTCGCGACTTAGAAACCAAAGGAGGCAATGAAAATCGTGTGGTTGAAGGATTGTTGAAAGAGTTTTATGATGTGTTTCCGAATGAATTACCAAATGGGTTACCTCCTTTAAGAGGTATTGAACATCAAATTGACTTGATTCCAGGAGCTCAATTGCCCAACAAACCAGCCTATCGTTGCAATCCCAAAGAAGCAAAAGAGTTACAAAGACAAGTCCAAGAGTTGATTGATCGTGGTTATGTTCAAGAGAGCTTAAGTCCTTGCGCCGTACCTGCATTGTTAGTGCCAAAGAAAGATGGGACGTGGAGAATGTGCATTGATAGTAGAGCCGTCAACAACATTACAATCAAATATCGGTTTCCTATGCCAAGATTGGATGATATGTTAGATGAATTGAGCGGTTCTCAAGTGTTCTCAAAACTGGATTTGCAAAGTGGATATCACCAAATGCGAATTCGTGAAGGAGATGAATGGAAAACAGCGTTCAAGACTAAGCAAGGCTTGTATGAATGGCTTGTTATGCCATTTGGTTTATGCAATGCTCCTAGTTCGTTTATGAGGTTAATGAATGAAGTGCTAAGGCCGTTTTTAAACAAGTTTGTGGTAGTGTATCTTGATGATATACTGATTTATAGCAAGAATGAAGAAGATCATTTGAGGCATCTCCGAATGGTGTTTGAAGTATTAAGAAACCAGAAACTTTTTGGCAAATTGGAGAAGTGCACCTTCATGGTGTCTAGTGTGATATTCTTGGGTTACATTGTAAGTAAGGATGGAGTTAGTATGGATCCGTCCAAAGTAGAAGCAATTAAAGCGTGGCCGGTTCCTAGCTCAACAACGGAGGTTCGAAGTTTTCATGGGTTGGCCTCATTTTATCGAAGATTCATCCAAAATTTCAGTACAATAATGGCACCTATGACTGAACTAACAAAGAAGGGCGAGTTTGTGTGGACTACTAGTGCCCAAAAGGCATTTGATGAGGTAAAAACTAAGCTTAGTTCCGCACCTGTTTTAATACTTCCCAATTTCGATAAGTTATTTGAAGTAGAATGTGATGCGAGTGGGGTTGGGATTGGGGCTGTTTTGGTACAAGAAAAACGTCCCGTGGCTTACTTTAGTGAGAAGTTGGGTGGTGCTCGATTGAATTACTCGACTTATGACAAAGAGTTCTATGCAATTGTGAGAGCTTTAGATCATTGGAGTCATTACTTGCGTCCGAAACCATTTGTTTTGCATTCGGATCATGAGGCATTGAAGCATATTCATGGGCAACAAAAATTGAACCCTAGACATGCTAAATGGGTTGAGTTCTTACAATCCTTTACATTCTCATCAAAATACAAAACAGGAACTTCGAATGTAGTTGCGGATGCATTATCTAGAAGACATTGTTTGTTGATTGAACTTGATGCAAGATTGTTAGGATTCGAGCACATTAAAGGCTTATACAAGTCTGATCCGTCCTTTGCTAAGGAGATCATCGAACCTACTGGTGTTTATGAGGTGCAAGATGGTTACTTGTTCAAGGGGAATCGACTTTGCATTCCACAAGGGTCGATTCAAGAGTTGATAATTCGAGAGGCACATGGTGGAGCATTAGCAGGTCACTTCGGGTCGAACAAGACTTATGATATTGTAAGTGAGCACTTTTATTGGCCTAAGATGAACAAGGATGTGCAAGAGATCGTGAGTAAATGTGTTGTGTGTCAAAAGGCAAAGAGTTCGTTTGTCAAAGGCTTATATACACCTTTACCTGTTCCAAATCAGCCTTGGAGTGGAGTTAGCATGGATTTTATTCTTGGTTTGCCTAGGACTCAACGTGGTAAGGATTCAATCATGGTTGTGGTTGATCGATTTTCAAAGATGGCACACTTTATTCCTTGTCACAAGACCGACGATGCTACTAATGTTGCTGATTTGTATTACAAAGAAGTAGTTCGGTTACATGGAATTCCGAATTCTATTGTTTCGGATCGAGATGTGAAGTTTCTTAGCTATTTTTGGAAGACTCTATGGCGCTTAGTGGGAACGAAGTTGCTATTTAGTACTTCACATCATCCTCAAACTGATGGACAAACTGAAGTTACTAATCGAACTTTAGGAAGCTTGTTGAGAGGATTGGTGAGTAAGACTACAAAGGATTGGGATGTGAAGCTTGCTCACGCGGAATTTGCATACAATCGCACTCCGTCAGTTACTACAGGTCGTACACCATTTGAGATCGTGTATGGTGTTAATCCTTTCCTACCTATTGATTTAGTTCCAATTCCAAAGAAAGACTTGATGAGTTTTGAAGCCAAGGATAGACAAGCTACTTTTTTTCGAACTTGTGAACAAGTGAAGGCACAAATTGAGAAAGCAAATGCGAAATACAAGGAGAAAGCAAATAGGAATAGGAAGCAGCCCGTGTTCAAGGAAGGAGACTTGGTATGGTTACACCTAAGAAAAGAACGATTTCCTTCTAAAAGGAAAAACAAGTTGATGCCAAGAGCCGATGGCCCATTCAAAGTGTTGGAATGTTATGGGTCTAATGCCTACAAGTTGGAATTACCGAGTGAATACGGAGGAGTAAGTGCTACATTCAATGTTGGAGATCTCTCACCCTACTTAGAAGATGATAATTTGAGGGCAAATTCTCAAAAAGAAGGAGAGAATGATGCAGGAGCACTTGGAAATGTAGAAAATGAAGTCCTAATCAGTCGAAATGTAACTCACATTTCTGAAGGTTTCAAGATAGGCTCAAAAATGGTAAACATGATAACGTGGAAGTTGCCGTGAAGAAGGTTAAGGTGGTGATCCGTGTAGCTAGGCAACAGCTTGGTTATTGATATTTCCCAATCCTAGTCTATTTCCTTATTGTTATTTCCTAATTGTTATTTCCTAATTCTAGTCTATTTCCTTATTATTATTTCCTAATTCTAGTATGCTCATAATAAGGCAATTGTTGCCATAATTTTAGCTAGTACATAGCTGATTTCCATCGGTTATTAGGATAGTTTTAGGAGTATAATTTAGTATAAATAGGACCTCTTGTAATCACAATTATCATCGAAATTTGAGCAAAACTTTGAGTTTAAATCTATTCTAATTACTTGCGAGTTCTTAGAGTGTATAGTTTCTTTCTTGCGAGGGGAAGCTATTGTGAGTCAATCCTTGCGAGGTGAGAGTCACGAGGTGTGTCGAGGCTAGAGTTCCTTGCGAGGGAGGAAGGTTTAGTCACTCCATATCCTTTAGTTACTTCGTTTATACGTATACGAACACATAAAATCAGAATTATTCCGCTGCAATTTAGATTACTCTATTTCATTCGAAAAATCAACTTAGTTCTATATCAAAAGCTGGCTCAAGCAGAATTTGCATTCAACAGAGCCCCCTCTACCAGCACAGGTAAAAGCCCCTTTGAAGTTGTTTATGGCACTAACCCCTTGATGCCAACAGACCTTGTACCAGTAGCAAGGAAGGTGGTGCCCTATGATGCAAAGACCAGAGTGGAGCAGATGATGCAGCTGCATACCAAGGTGAAACAGCAAATTGAAAAGTCCAATGAAATGTATAAGTCCAGAGCAAGAGGTCCAAAGAAATCCAGAGAGTTCAAGGCAGGGGATCTAGTGTGGTTGCACCTAAGGAAGGAGAGGTTTCCTGACAAGAGGAAGAACAAGCTGAGTCCAAGAGCAGAGGGTCCCTTTGAGGTCATTGAGAAGTTGGGTTCTAATGCTTACAAGATTGACCTCCCAGGAGAGTATGGAGTGCATGGTACCTTCAACGTTGGTGATCTAAGCCCATATTATGGAGAATCTGATGATGACACTAGTGAGGATTTGAGGGCAAATCCTTTTCAGGAAGGAGAATTTGCAACAGGAGTTGAACCTCCAACCAGCCAGAACAATGTCACAGCAAGAACATGGAGCTTACCACCTACCCTACACCCAGGCAGGGGTCCCACAACAGAGACACCAGGCTTACTACCTCCCAAGCACCCACCCTTTTGTCAAGAACCAGCAGGAACACCAACAAGAGCAGCCACAGCAAGACTAACCAGAGCAGGGTCAATCCTTCAGAAAACCAGCCAGAACAAGTCCAGTAACCAGCCAATTCTCATGCAGCACGAGTCCAACCAAGGGCTCCAACTTCTTTTCCCCTTTAATTAAGGTCCTTAGCAACATAAAAGTCCAGGACAAGTTTTCCAAATAAGTTCTGGAAGTCCATCTAAAACAGCCTACCATATTGAAGATCATTTGAGGAAGTCTGCAGGAACAAGTCCAATTTAATCTATCCAAGACTCCTTACTTTTGTGTGATCAACTTAACCTAAATAAGAACGTTGGGAAGGTATCTAGCAGTCCCTCTCAACCCCCAAGAACAGCAGCAAACAGCCAGACAAAGAACCCCTAAGGAATTCAACAACATTACCATTTAAGGCAAGGGACAAGAGCACTTTTCAGCTTTGTTTTCTGTCAGTTGCAGTCTGTCATGGCTCGTCCTTATTAGCTGACTTTTTGCATTTCTTTATCAGTATTGTAAGGCTCTTAAAGCCCTTAGATTATATTATTTTCAAGGGTGGAGATCGTTTGTAATTGCCTATATAAGGCCTGCTTGTAACCCTAAGGAAATCAGACTTGAATTAATATAAACCTGAACTTTGTTCATTTGCAATTCTTTAGCTAAGCTAAGTATTGTGGTAACTCTTAGTGAACTTGTGTGTGACCTAAGATTACAGTGTCTAAGAATCATTACTTGTGTGTTTTGAGTCTTAAACACAACCTTTGCTACCTCTGCTTGTGTGCTAAGGTGCAAAGTCCTATCTGTTCTGCCTGGCCTAGTGCAGGTTTCTGACTGAGTGAGTGTACGTGTGAGGGAGTGTTCACCCTGGCCCCTTGTAGCCTCTGAAAAGCTCTATTTTTGTAGAGGTTTCAGTTCAATTACCCATTGTTAAATTGTAAATCCTTGTGTGAGGAATGAGTCTTCCTTGCTTCATTACCTATTGTTACATTGTAACTCCTTGTGTCAACAATGAGTCTTCCTTGCTTCATTACCCATTGTTGCATTGTAACTCCTTGTGTGAACAATAAGTCTTCCTTGCTTCATTAGCCATTGTTTGCATTGTAACTCCTTGTGTGAACAATGAGTCTCCCTTGCTTTATTACCCATTGTTTACATTGTAAGTTCTTGTGTGAGTCTTCCTTCATTAACCATTTTTGCATTGTAACTCCCCGTTTGAACAATGAGTCTTCCTTGCTTCATTACCCGTTGTTTGCATTGTAACTCCTTGTGTGAACAATGAGTCTTCCTTGCTTTATTACCCATTGTTTACATTGTAAGTCCTTGTGTGAAAAAAAAAAAAAAAACCCAAAATTGAGTCCTTCCTTCTTCATTACCCATTGTTACATTGTAACTCCTTGTGTGAACAATGAATCTTTCTTGCTTCATTACCCCTTGTTGCATTGTAACTCCTTGTGTGAACAATAAGTCTTCCTTGGTTCATTAGCCATTGTTTGCATTGTAACTCCTTGTGTGAACAATGAGTCTTCCTTGCTTCATTATCCATTGTTACATTGAAACTCGTTGTGTTAAAAATGAGTCTTCCTAGCTTCATTACCCAATGTTTGCATTGTAACTCCTTGTGTGAACAATGAGTCTTCCTTGCTTCATTACTTATTGATACATGTAACTCCTTGTGTGAACAATGAGTCTTCTTTGCTTCATTACCCATTGTTTGCATTGTAACTCCTTGGGTGAATAATGAGTCTTCCTTGCTTCATTACCCATTGTTACATTGTAACATCTTGTGTGAGCAATGAGTCATCCTTGATTCATTACCCACTGTTGCATTGTAACTACTTGTTTGAACAATGAGTCTTCCTTGCTTCATTACCCATTGTTACATTGTAACTCCTTGTGTGAACAATGAGTCTTTCTTGCTTCATTACCCATTGTTGCATTGTAACTCCTTGTGTGAACAATGAGTCTTCTATGCTTCATTACCCATTGTTTGCATTGTAACTCCTTGTGTGAACAATGAGTCTTCCTTGCTTTATTACCCATTGTTTACATTGTAAGTCCTTGTGTGACTCTTCCTTCATTACCCAATTTTGCATTGTAACTCCTTGTTTAAACAATGAGTCTTCCTTGCTTCATTACCCGTTGTTTGCACTGTAACTCCTTGTGTGAACAATGAGTCTTCCTTGCTTCGTTACCCATTGTTTGCATTGTAACTCCTTGTGTGAACAATGAGTCTTCCTTGCTTCAATACCCATTGTTGCATTGTAAGTCCTTGTGTGAACAATGAATCTTCCTTGTTTCATTAACTATTGTTATATGTAACGCCTTGTGTGAACAATGAGTCTTCATTGCTTCATTACCCATTGTTACATTGTAACTCCTTGTGTAAACAATGAGTCTTCCTTGCTTCATTACCCATTGTTACATTGTAACTCGTTGTGTGAACAATGAGTCTTCCTAGCTTCATTACCCAATGTTTGCATTGTAACTCCTTGTGTGAACAATTAGTCTTCCTTGCTTCATTACCCATTGATACATGTAACTCCTTGTGTGAACAATGAGTCTTCTTTGCTTCATTACCCATTGTTTGCATTGAACTCCTTGGGTGAACAATGAGTCTTCCTTGCTTCATTACCCATTGTTACATTGTAACTCCTTGTGTGAGGAATGAGTCTTCCTTGCTTATTACCTATTGTTACATTGTAACTCCTTGTGTGAACAATGAGTCTTCCTTGCTTCATTACCCATTGTTGCATTGTAACTCCTTGTGTGAACAATAAGTCTTCCTTGCTTCATTAGCCATTGTTTGCATTGTAACTCCTTGTGTGAACAATGAGTCTTCCTTGCTTTATTACCCATTGTTTACATTGTAAGTCCTTGTATGAGTCTTCCTTCATTAACCATTTTTGCATTGTAACTCCCTGTTTGAACAATGAGTCTTCCTTGCTTCATTACCCGTTGTTTGCATTGTAACTCGTTGTGTGAATAATGAGTCTTCCTTGCTTCGTTACCCATTGTTTGCATTGTAACTCCTTGTGTGAACAATGAGTCTTATTTGCTTCATTACCCATTGTTTGCATTGTAACTCCTTGGGTGAACAATGAGTCTCTCTTTCTTCATTACCCATTGTTACATTGTAACTCCTTGTGTGAGGAATGAGTCGTCCTTGATTCATTACCCATTGTTGCATTGTAACTCCTTGTTTGAACAATGAGTCTTCCTTTCTTCATTACCCATTGTTACATTGTAACTCCTTGTGTGAACAATGAATCTTTCTTGCTTCATTACCCATTGTTGCATTGTAACTCCTTGTGTGAACAATAAGTCTTCCTTGCTTCATTAGCCATTGTTTGCATTGTAATTCCTTGTGTGAACAATGAGTCTTCCTTGCTTCATTATCCATTGTTACATTGTAACTCGTTGTGTTAAAAATGAGTCTTCCTAGCTTCATTACCCAATGTTTGCATTGTAACTCCTTGTGTGAACAATGAGTCTTCCTTGCTTCATTACCTATTGATACATGTAACTCCTTGTGTGAACAATGAGTCTTCTTTGCTTCATTACCCATTGTTTGCATTGTAACTCCTTGGGTGAATAATGAGTCTTCCTTGCTTCATTACCCATTGTTACATTGTAACATCTTGTGTGAGCAATGAGTCATCCTTGATTCATACCCATTGTTGCATTGTAACTCCTTGTTTGAACAATGAGTCTTCCTTTCTTCATTACCCATTGTTACATTGTAACTCCTTGTGTGAACAATGAATCTTTCTTGCTTCATTACCCATTGTTGCATTTTAACTCCTTGTGTGAACAATAAGTCTTCCTTGCTTCATTAGCCATTGTTTGCATTGTAATTCCTTGTGTGAACAATGAGTCTTCCTTGCTTCATTATCCATTGTTACATTGTAACTCGTTGTGTTAAAAATGAGTCTTCCTAGCTTCATTACCCAATGTTTGCATTGTAACTCCTTGTGTGAACAATGAATCTTCCTTGCTTCATTACTTATTGATACATGTAACTCCTTGTGTGAACAATGAGTCTTCTTTGCTTCATTACCCATTGTTTGCATTGTAACTCCTTGGGTGAATAATAAGTCTTCCTTGTTTCATTACCCATTGTTACATTGTAACTCCTTGTGTGAGCAATGAGTCATCCTTGATTCATTACCCACTGTTGCATTGTAACTACTTGTTTGAACAATGAGTCTTCCTTGCTTCATTACCCATTGTTACATTGTAACTCCTAGTGTGAACAATGAGTCTTTCTTGCTTCATTACCCATTGTTGCATTGTAACTCCTTGTGTGAACAATGAGTCTTCTTTGCTTCATTACCCATTGTTTGCATTGTAACTCCTTGTGTGAACAATGAGTCTTCCTTCCTTTATTACCCATTGTTTACATTGTAAGTCCTTGTGTGACTCTTCCTTCATTACCCAATTTTGCATTGTAACTCCTTGTTTAAACAATGAGTCTTCCTTGCTTCATTACCCGTTGTTTGCACTGTAACTCCTTGTGTGAACAATGAGTCTTCCTTGCTTCGTTACCCATTGTTTGCATTGTAACTCCTTGTGTGAACAATGAGTCTTCTTTGCTTCATTACCCATTGTTTGCATTGTAACTCCTTGTGTGAACAATGAGTCTTCTTTGCTTCATTACCCATTGTTTGCATTGTAAATCCTTGTGTGAACAATGAGCCTTCCTTGTTTCATTAACCATTGTTATACGTAACGCCTTGTGTGAACAATGAGTCTTCATTGCTTCATTATCCATTGTTACATTGTAACTCCTTGTGTAAACAATGAGTCTTCCTTGCTTCATTACCCATTGTTACATTGTAACTCGTTGTGTGAACAATGAGTCTTCCTAGCTTCATTACCCAATGTTTGCATTGTAACTCCTTGTGTGAACAATTAGTCTTCCTTGCTTCATTACCTATTGATACATGTAACTCCTTGTGTGAACAATGAGTCTTCTTTGCTTCATTACCCATTGTTTGCATTGGAACTCCTTGGGTGAACAATGAGTCTTCCTTGCTTCATTACCCATTGTTACATTGTAACTCCTTGTGTGAGGAATGAGTCTTCCTTGCTTCATTACCTATTGTTACATTGTAACTCCTTGTCTCAACAATGAGTCTTCCTTGCTTCATTACCCATTGTTGCATTGTAACTCCTTGTGTGAACAATAAGTCTTCCTTGCTTCATTAGCCATTGTATGCATTGTAACTCCTTGTGTGAACAATGAGTCTTCCTTGCTTTATTACCCATTGTTTACATTGTAAGTCCTTGTATGAGTCTTCCTTCATTAACCATTTTTGCATTGTAACTCCCTGTTTGAACAATGAGTCTTCCTTGCTTCATTACCCGTTGTTTGCATTGTAACTCGTTGTGTGAATAATGAGTCTTCCTTGCTTCGTTACCCATTGTTTGCATTGTAACCCCTTGTGTGAACAATGAGGTCTTATTGCTCAGTACCCATGTTTGCATTGTACTCCTTGGGGGTGAACAATGAGTCTTCCTTTCTTCATTACCCATTGTTACAATGTAACTCCTTGTGTGAGCAATGAGTCTTCCTTGCTTCATTACCTATTGTTACATTGTAACTCCTTGTGTCAACAATGGTCTTACTGCTTTTTACCAAGAGTCGGTCCAAAACATACTTTGCTTCATTTCTTTAAGCAATTGGAGTCTCGGTCTTGCTTAATTTGAGAATCTTGCAACAAACTGAAACAGGAGTAGAGACTCCATCATCACCAGGCCAAGAAGTCAGCTAGCCAGGATTGCACCATTTCATCCAAAGGGTCCCAACCAACCCCCAATCAGACAAACAAGAGCCCCACACCAAAGGCACCAGGTACAACACTCTCCAAGCACCCCCATTACAGTCAAGAAGCAACAACAAGTCAAGCAAGCACAGCCACGAGAAGGGTCACAAGAGCAGGGTCCAGTTTCCTGAAAAACAGCCAAGACCAGCCAGAGTATCAATACAATATCATGCAGTACAAGTCCAACCAAGGGCTCCATCTTCTTTTCCCTTAAAGTTGAGGTCCTTAGCAAGAGAAAAGTCCAGGACAAGTTTTCTAAATAAGGTCTAGAAGTCCATCTAAAACAGCCTAGAAGAGTGAAGGTCATATGGAGGAGTCTGCTGGCACCAAGGCCAATATTTCTGTCCAAAGCTCCTTATTTTTGTGTATGATCAACCTCAGGTGTAGTTAGTATGTTAGGAAGGTCGTATATGAAGCCTTTGTCAGCCCCAAACACAGCAAGAACAAGCCAAGCAAAGACTCCCCAAGGCAGTTTGCAGACTTACCATTTCTGGAAAGAAACAAACCTACTTTTGCAGTCTTTCTTTTCTCTGTTTTGCAGTCTGTTTTTGTTGTCCTCATTAGCTGACTTTGTAGTTTGTTTTATCAGTAAGATGTAAGGCTTTTAAGCCCTTAGATGTCCTTGTTTTCAAGGGTCAGGATCTGTTGTAATTGCCTATTAAGGCCCAAGTTGTAACCTAAAGAAGGCAGACTTTGATTAATATAATTCTGAACTTTGTTCAAGCAATTCTCAGCAAAAGCTAAGTGTTGTAGCATTCCTTAGTAAGCTTGTGTGCGAGCTAAGACTGCAGTGTTAGAACTCATTACTTGTGTGTCTTGAGTCCTTCACAACCTTTGTCACCTAAGCTTGTGTGCTAAGGTGCAAAGTACTATCTGAATTGCCTAGCCTAGTGCAGGTTGTTGGAGTCATTTCTGAGTGAGTTAAACTTGCATGTGAGAAGAGTACTAGCCTGAGTCTAAGTGACATTGAAATCCTCTTTTCCTGAGAGGTTTCAGTTCAATTGGTTATCAGAGCTTTGGTTTGTGAGTTCATTTACCTACCTACATTAAAAACACAAAAACTACCCATGAGTGAAGAGAGATTAGCAGGGCTTGAAACCACAGTTCATGGCCTTGCTAGAACTGTTATGGAGGTTACAGCATCCTTCAATGAATTCTTAGATGGTCAGCTCAACAATGGTGGAAGAGGAGGCAGAGGACGAGGTAGAGGAGCACCTGTGCCACCTGTTGCAGCAAGAAGAAGGCAACATATGGAGCAAGAGGAGGCCTCAGATTCAGAGAACTCAGAGCAGAGCCTTCCTAGGCACCATGACAAAGACTTAAAGGTAGAAATCCCTGACTTTCTAGGTAGTATGAACCCTGATGACTTCCTAGACTGGTTAAGGTCTGTAGAAAGAGTCTTTGAGTTCAAGGGTTACACTGATAGAAGAGCCTTTAAGGTAGCCATCATGAAATTGAAAGGATATGCATCCTTGTGGTATGAAAATATGAAGGCTCAGAGGACTAGGGAGGGTAAGGATCCTATTAAATCTTGGGATAAACTGAAAAAGAAAATGAGGATTAAGTTTGTATCAAAAGACTACACTCAAGACATGTTTATCAGACTTACCCACCTGAAACAAGAAGGTAGACCTGTTGAGTCCTATTTGAGGGACTTTGAGCAACTCACACTACAATGTGAGATTACTGAAAAGCCTGAGCAGAAGATAGCTAGGTTTTTAGAGGGTCTTGATGAGAAGATAGCTAGCAGAGTAAGGTTGCAGCACCTTTACTCTTTTGAGGAAGCAGTGAGTCTAGCCTTGAGGATTGAGAAGCTAGGGAAGGGAAAACCAACACCTCCCAGGCCACAGACTAGACCTTCTTTCAAACCCTTCACTGGAGTAAGAATAGGAGAACCCTTGGTCCCAGCCAAGCCCTCAGTGTCAGACAAAGGCAAGGCCCCTGAGACAGACTTGAGAAAGACAGTATCCCTTAAGAAGTGCTTTAAATGTCAGGGCTTTGGGCATTTTGCTAAAGAATGCCCCTCTAAAAGGGCTTTGAGCAGTATGGATGTTGTAGAGTGGGGTGAAGATGAGATCCTTGTATGTGAGGAGAGTTTGGAGGAGCATGAGGAAGAGCCTAGAGAGGAAATGATAGAACCAGATGCAGGCTTGAGTCTAGTAACCTGGAGGGTTATGCACACCCAACCTCAACCATTAGAGGATGATCAGAGGCAGCAAATATTCAGGACCAGATGCACTATAAGGGGAAGGGTTTGTAACATGATAATTGATGGGGGGAGCTGTACCAATGTGGCATCCACCACCTTAGTAGAGAAACTGTCCCTAACCACACAAGAACACCCCCATCCCTATAAACTAAGATGGCTGAACAAGGGAGTGGAAGTAAGAGTTGACAAGCAGTGTGTTGTGCCATTCTCTATTGGCAAAGGATATACTGATGAGGTCTTGTGTGATGTCCTACCTATGGATGCTTGCCACCTTCTGTTGGGCAGGCCCTGGGAGTTTGATAGAGACTCTGTACATCATGGGAGGGACAACACCTATGTTTTCAAGTTTGGTAACAAGAAGATCATACTAGCCCCTTTGCCCCCCAATGTTAAAGGGAACATTGCCCCTGTCAATGACATTTCCAAAGAAGTCCTACTGCTGAGTGAAGCTGAGATGGTTCAAGAACTTATGGGAGATGAAACTGTGTTCATCCTGCTAACCAAAGAGGTCCTACTTCCCCAAGGAAACATTCCAACTAATGTTCAACAAGTACTGGAGGATTATGGAGATGTATTCCCTGCTGACTTGCCTAGTGGACTACCCCCTCTTAGAGGAATAGAGCATCATATTGATCTCATTCCTGGAGCAATGCTACCCAACAAACCTGCTTACAGAAGTGATCCAAAGGCCACTCAAGAACTACAAGCTCAGGTGGGTGACTTACTCTGCAAGGGTTTTGTGAGGGAGTCCCTCAGTCCCTGTGCAGTTCCTGCCTTGCTAGTTCCCAAGAAGGATGGGTCATGGAGAATGTGCATAGACAGCAGGGCCATCAACAACATTACCATCAAGTACAGGTTCCCTATACCAAGGTTGAATGATATCCTGGATGAGCTGAGTGGGGCTCAGGTCTTCTCCAAGATTGATCTAAGGCAGGGATATCACCAGGTAAGGATCAGGGCTGGGGATGAGTGGAAGACAGCCTTCAAGACCAAGCATGGGTTGTATGAATGGCTGGTCATGCCCTTTGGTTTATCTAATGCTCCAAGCACCTTTATGAGGTTGATGACTGAGGTTCTAAGACCCTATCTAGGGAAGTTCATTGTTGTATACTTTGATGACATATTGGTCTACAGCCCCTCAACAGAAGAACACCTCCAACATCTGAGATTGTTATTTGAAGTCCTGAGGAAACACAAGTTGTTTGGCAAGATGGAAAAGTGTACATTCATGCAGGAAGAGGTGCAGTTCTTGGGGTTCATTATTTCCAAAGAAGGAGTGGCTGTTGATCAAGACAAGGTAAAGGCCATAAGGGAGTGGCAGGTCCCCAAAACTATAACTGAAGTGAGGAGCTTCCATGGACTGGCGTCCTTCTACAGAAGATTCATCAAAGGATTCAGTTCCATCATGGCCCCTTTAACTGAGTGCATGAAGAAAGGAGAGTTTAGGTGGAATGACAAGGCTGAGAGGTCCTTTAATATCATCAAAGACCTCTTGTGTGAGTCTCCCATACTTGTTCTCCCTGATTTTAACAAACTATTTGAAGTAGAATGTGATGCTAGTGGCATAGGCATTGGTGCTGTCCTAATGCAAGAGCAAAAACCTGTGGCCTACTTTAGTGAGAAGCTGAGTGGTGCTAAGCTCAACTACTCAACTTATGACAAAGAATTCTATGCCATAGTCAGAGCCTTGAACCATTGGGGTCACTACCTGAAGCCCAAACCCTTTGTATTACACTCTGACCACCAGGCACTCAAGTACATCAATGGGCAACATAAGTTGAATGCTAGGCATGCTAAGTGGGTGGAGTATTTACAGTCCTTCTCATTCTCCAGTAAGTACATTGAGGGGAAAAATAATGTAGTGGCAGATGCTTTGTCAAGGAGAACCATGATGCTGACATACATGGAGCAAAGAGTGCTTGGGTTTGAGCACATGAAGGAGCTTTATAGGGAGGATCCTGATTTTAAAGAAGACTGGGTGGCAAGGCTGGAGGGCAACACTAAGAATGGGAGTAGATACTCAGAGCAGGAAGGATTCTTGTTCCTAGGGAACAAACTCTGTATACCAAAGGGTCCTTATAGGGGGTTGCTAGTAAAAGAGGTTCACTCAAAGGGTCTAGCTGGCCACTTTGGCATCCAGAAGACCTATGACATGCTGCAGGAACAATTCTATTGGCCAAGGATGTTGGGAGATGTTCAGGATGTGATAAGAAGGTGTAGTGCTTGCCAGAGGTCCAAGTCATTCTTTCAGGCTGGAGCATACACCCCCTTGCCAGTCCCAGACACGCCTTGGGAGGATGTTAGTATGGACTTTATAGTAGCTCTTCCTAGAACTCAGAGGGGCAAGGACTCAGTCATGGTGGTTGTGGACAGATTTAGTAAGATGGCACACTTTGTTGCTTGCAAGAAAACTGAAGATGCCATGGGAGTTGCAGACTTGTATTTCAAGGAGATTGTGAAGCTCCATGGAGTACCAAGGACCATAGTATCTGACAGAGATACTAAGTTCATGAGTCACTTCTGGAGGACACTTTGGAAGCTTCTAAAGACAAGGCTCCTGTTCAGCACCTCTCATCATCCCCAAACTGATGGGCAGACAGAAGTAACAAACAAGACTCTGGGCAGAATTCTCAGGTGTATCATTTCAAGGTCTCTCAAGGATTGGGATTTGCAGCTGGCACAGGCAGAATTTGCTTTCAACAGAGCCCCTTCCACCAGTACAGGTAAAAGTCCATTTGAAGTTGTTTATGGCACTAACCCCTTGATGCCAACCGAACTTGTACCAATGGCAAAGAAGGTGGTGCCCTATGATGCAAGGAACAGGGTAGAACAGATGATGCAGATACATGCTAAGGGGAAACAGCAAATTGAGAAGACTAATGAAATGTATAAAGCCAGAGCAAAGGGTCCAAAGAAATCCAAAGAGTTCAAAGCAGGAGATCTAGTATGGTTGCACCTAAGGAAGGAGAGGTTTCCTGACAAAAGAAAGAACAAGCTAAGTCCAAGAGCAGAGGGTCCTTTTGAGGTCATGGAGAAGTTGGGGTCCAATGCATACAAGATTGACCTCCCAGGGGAGTATGGAGTACATGGAACATTCAATGTGGGTGATCTGAGCCCATACTATGGGGAGTCTGATGAAGAGAGCAGTGAGGATTTGAGGGCAAATCCTTTTCAAGAAGGAGAGTTTGAAACAGGAGTAGAGCTCCATCATCACCAGGCCAAGAAGTCAGCTAGCCAGGATTGCACCATTTCATCCAAAGGGTCCCAACCAACCCCCAATCAGACAAGCAAGAGCCCCACACCAAAGGCACCAGGTACAACACTCTCCAAGCACCCCCATTACAGTCAAGAAGCAACAACAAGTCAAGCAAGCACAGCCACGAGAAGGGTCACAAGAGCAGGGTCCAGTTTCCTGAAAAACAGCCAAGACCAGCCAGAGTATCAATCCAATATCATGCAGTACAAGTCCAACCAAGGGCTCCATCTTCTTTTCCCTTAAAGTTGAGGTCCTTAGCAAGAGAAAAGTCCAGGACAAGTTTTCTAAATAAGGTCTAGAAGTCCATCTAAAACAGCCTAGAAGAGTGAGGGTCATATGGAGGAGTCTGCTGGCACCAAGGCCAATATTTCTGTCCAAAGCTCCTTATTTTTGTGTATGATCAACCTCAGGTGTAGTTAGTATGTTAGGAAGGTCGTATATGAAGCCTTTGTCAGCCCCAAACACAGCAAGAACAAGCCAAGCAAAGACTCCCCAAGACAGTTTGCAGACTTACCAATTCTGGAAAGAAACAAACCTACTTTTGCAGTCTTTCTTTTTCTCTGTTTGCAGTCTGTTTTTGTTGTCCTCATTAGCTGACTTTGTAGTATGTTTTAGCAGTAAGATGTAAGGCTTTTAAGCCCTTAGATGTTCTTGTTTTCAAAGGTCAAGATCTGTTGTAATTGCCTATAAAAGGCCCAAGTTGTAACCTAAAGAAGGCAGACTTTGATTAATATATTTTCTGAACTTTGTTCAAGCAATTCTCAGCAAAAGCTAAGTGTTGTAGCATTCCTTAGTAAGCTTGGTGCGAGATTAAGACTTCAGTGTTTTAGAAACTCTACTTGGTTGTCTTGAGTCCTCACAACCTTTGTAATCTAAGCTGTTGTGCTAAGGTGCAAAGGAACTATCGAATTGCATAGCCTAGTGCAGGTTTGGAGTCATTTCTGAGTGAGTTAACTGGCATGTGAGAAGAGTACTGC
>JAIUZE010073488.1:0-13220 GCA_022085475.1 Heliosperma pusillum | reverse complement strand
TCCATATAAGTCATAAGATAAGATCTTTTTAACTCCAATATGCCTCCATACGAGTTATGGAAGGGATGAGAACCCTAAATTTGTACAAGACGTGGATGAAGTTCCAAGTATTTAGCTTAGATAGAACAAGTCAATTGAGAAGTTAGAATACAAATTCTAAACAAATAAGTCAGCCATAGATCGCTCAAAGATATAACGAGCATTTTACCTCATTAAACCTAGAGAACAAAGCTGTTTGTGTCTCATGGTGCTATCCTTCAAGAAAATATGTGTATTTTCAAAAGGATAGAGTGGGAGAAAATTTGCCACAAACTAATTTTTGGATAGAAAGACAAAAGAAAATGTTCATAAGTCGTCCAAGGTTACAGGATAGTAGTAAAAAAGTTTACTTTTTGAAAGTAATAAAACTATGATCTATAAATTGGCGGTTATTATTCGAAATCAAATTTGTTGCATAAGAGCCTTAATAATACAAGATGGATACTATACATATTAAATTACTTGGGGAGGTTTGACCTCCCTAGGGTGAATAAAACTTTATTGTAAAGTATTATATATAAGTTAAAATATAATTCTCTTTAAGATCCAAGGAAATTGCATTTACACCACGTATATGTATGACAAATGACAAAGAGTTGTTAAAAAGTTACCTTTCCAAATGGACATTTAGAAGTAGACAAGTTGTCGTACAAAATTTAGGAGATCAATGTCTGATCCTAAGAGAACACTCATTGCATGACAAGAGAGAATGGTTTCCTCGAATTGTCGAAAAACCATGTTTATGCATGTAGTTAAGTGGGAGCTAGATCTATCATGTGTGGACATGAGGATTAGTGGGAGTAAAAAAACATCATGTATGGACATGAAGATTAGTGGGTGTAAAATAAATTGCATGTCTTGTATGTATGAGACATATTAATCATTAGGAATGATGTACTAACATTGCCTTCAGTGGAAGAGTGTTTAGGAAATCATTTCTAGATGAAAAACTTGGAAGAAGCATATTGTATCTGAGGCAAGAATATCTCCCATGTCTCGTATGTAGGAGACATATTAGTCATTGGGAATGATGAATTGACATTGCCTTCCGTGGAGGAGTGTTGAGAAATCATTTCTAGATGAAAGACTAGGAGTAGGTATCCAAAATCTATAGTGATATATGTGAGAGGATACACATGATTGCTAATGTTTCCGCCATTAGGCCAATCATATATGCCAAGATATGCACATGCCTCGATAAGTTGTATGCTTGGAGCATGACAAGTTGATAACAAGTAATCCACATGAGAGTCATTGGATAGCCTTCAAGAATGTCCATGAGATTCTCGAGGAGAACTATGAGTTTATTCTTGTGTTTGGTAATAATAACTTAGTGGCGTGTTAAGTGTCACACGAACCCAAGTTTGCAAACCTGTAAAGGATCTGACAAAATCCAAGGCTAAATTTTTTTATATTAAAAGCGAATAAATAAAAGAAATGATTGAAGTGTCAAGCACTAAAAATTGTACAAATAGAATCTTAGTACATAATGATGAGGATGAGGTGGATTACAAGGATATAATAAAAAGACCCTTCCACCAAGATACCCATCACGTGGTTATCATGATAACAAGTGGGAGCATCTTTCAAGATTAAAGAGCCCAACTCTAGATAGAGATCTAAAAGTGTACTTTGAAAACTTCATGTTATTAGGAATAACGATGATTGGAACGAAAAGGAGCAATTCATATAGTTGGAACAAATGGATACATAGTATATCCACCATCCAAGATTTTATTGCATTTAGACAATATGACCATGAAGTGTCATGGAACATGTATACTTTAGATTATAAGATATGAAGCAATAAGATTGTGTTGCTTGTTCATATGTGATAATCACATTTATCGTCTTAGTTTCTAAAACTCATTATTTTGCTTTGTTATATCCAAATAGGTTGTAGTGACAACTTTGAGCCTTATTAAAGTGAACTGGATTAACATAGCCTTGTCCCCTAGTTTCTTACTTCAGGTGACGTCTTAAAGTGACTGGAGTGTGATGCGATTGATGGCAAGTTCAAGTGCCATAGAGTCATATGAGATGACTAGTCGATCACATAGGCAGACTGTATGGGACACTCTGTCGGGCAGTGACCGCTTATAGAGTTCTGGCAATTCATAACGCCTGGTTGTGGCGCGAACTACTATAGTATTCTTTTTTAGTCAATTCTTTAGACTAGAGACTATTCGCCCAAGTCGACATAGTTTCGGATTGACTTTGATTTTTGCTCCAAGCCATTCTGTAAAAGGGGGTGAATGGGCAATTATTGGGACATGAAGGACTGTGAGTGTACGAAGGGAATAGTGCAATAGAAATTGTCCAACCCCTTGTCAGGTTAAATATCTCAAGGACACTCGAGAAGTAGTAAGTTGGAAATGCGTGGCCACGTTCGGAAGGTATCTACGGTAGATAATTCCGGTCAGACAGTTACTCTCCCGATCGAGGAAACCACTCAAGATATGATCACATGCAAGTACGACCTGCAAGTCATCTTGCATAGAGTGGAAGATTCTAATAGGACAAGAGAATTGGTGACGCACACTTGTTTCAAACAAGTGGGAGATTGTTGGAGTAAGTGTCTTCAACAATAGTGCGATCATTTAATTAAATCTCAATAACAAAAATACAAAGGGATGATTAACATTTTAGTCGACTGGTCCACATTAATCGGTAACGATTGGCTTACTAGAGTTTGGCGTTACTGTCGTATGACGGTGGTGATCAGTTGATCCCTTGAGGTCACACCGAAAGGACAATTCCTTAATCATGAAAGTTAATTAATTGTATAGCGCTACAGATTAATTAATCCCTTGAATTGAATGAGTTTAAATTAATAAGTGAGAATTATATCTTATTTTAATATGATTAAATAAGATTCAATTTAGTAATTAAATTGTTATATTACTAAGATAGAATAATGTTTGCGAAACATTAGAGATAAGAATGATTGGTTAATTATAATTACAATAAGTTGTAGATTATATTGACTAAATGTGAGATGACTCATCTTACATACATGTAATTATAAATTATTAATTAAAATGTTAAGTGTAATTTATTTGTTATAAAATTATATTTAATTGGTTAAATATACGTTTATAAGCATACTTACATGTAACATGTCACATGTCACACATATGACAAATTTTCAAATTACAAATGTTAAAATGGAGTCCATTTTAGTAGGAGGGGCCGGTCATGGGTGGTTGATATTAGGGTGGTAATTAGTTTGTGGTTTAATTCATAAACACAATCATTCCCCCTATTACCTAAAAACCTACCCTATTGTTTTGGGTAAGAGGAAAAGAAGAGCATGCTTGTCCCCTCGCAAGCCCCAAAACCGACGGCCCCTACTCCTCTTAATAAGAGAATAAGTTCTCATTTTTTCACTAGAATTCTTATGCCTTTTCTGTGACACCCTCAAATTTGCGGAAAGAAAAAAAAAATTATTTAAATACATAAAAGATAAGAAAACATAACGAAGGTGTCATAAATAAAAAGGTTCATTACAAAACGGAAATAATATTATACAAAAGAAATATACAAGACGAGAGACATATCTCCCGTATAAATACGGAAATAAAAAGAGTATATAATAATATACAAACTAAGAACCGAATATAGGTCCAAGGTAAATACTTCGCTCGCTAGCTCGTCAATGTACCCAATGTATGCATAACAAACCTGCCAACCGCATTAAATATAAACACGAAAGCCACAGTCAGTGGGGAGTAACTCCGAGTTCTCCCAGCCACGAAATGTCGAGTTTAATTAAACATGAATAACATAAAAGCAATGTATATGGGAAATACAAAACTTTAACATATATGATATGCTTTTCAGGTTATGAAACAAATAACTAACATATAACCTATCATATGAAAGCTATCATGTGAATCCGATAATAAAATATAACTCGAGGTAGGGAAGCTGGTATGCTGGCTCAGCGGTTACCATGTAACATGGCCCTGATACACTCAAACCCTAATCAAAACGTAATCATGTGAATCAGTTAACAATCGGTAATCCAAACTCTATCAATCTTAGCCGGCTTGCATCTCACCTTCTAAAACTCATAGAATCATACAAACATGAAAGACAAATACTTCTACAAACAGGCATAAGTTCTTAGTCCAGTCAATAGTAGACTTCTGTAACTCGAGGCTATACCACAAGGTAGGAAAACATCCTAGTCCTAGACTGATCAGACCTAGCGACAACAGCTATTCCATTCCCCGTCTCATGACATAACCCGTACACGAGAAACTCTACTAGGCGACCCCCTAAGCAGAGATGGCTAGTACTTAAGCTGGCTCCATTCCCAAAGTGGAACTATTAGGCAACCATGCCCCGACTTGGATATAAACCCACCAAGCCGGGACACAAAAGCTATCAAGCTGTGAACTCCATATGCTCGTTAAAGACAGTACGGCCTATCTATGTCATGGTCCAAGATACTCATTTAGAATTAAAATGGTAAAGACGCCATATACTCGTAATTCTCTATGGGTACTTAGTCAACACGACATATATCATACAATCAAACCGTCACGGAAACAACTTCCTATCATGTGACTAATTGCATATAAATCATATTCAAATAACATTTCGCCTCATATCTACTAAGGCTAATTCATTAATTAAATACAACCTTCCTTGAAGACAAATCCCCGACCCGAGTCCCGCGACGGGTCATCAGTCAAAACGGGGCTGACTAGATCTTAGTTTGACCAAACCCGTTTGGTCAAACCGGCTAGAAACAGAGTCTTTACCACATAGACTTAAACATAAAATCAACATATTCATTACACGTTATTTTATTAAAACTTCTAACATATGAATTATTAAATCTTTCGAAAACTCGTTGGACTTAAAGGATAGCAAATTAAACTATAATCCCGTATCATAATTTCTAACATGTGAGAAATAATAATTTTATGAAAAAAAACCTTTTTGATTAAATATTTTACTTATTAACATTTCCCACTTGCTAAAATTACAAAACACGATAAATTAACACTAAACTCAAAAACCGTCACAAGTCTAAGGAAGGGGACCCACGGGCTGATTTGGGCCGACTTGACACGGGCCTGGACTGGGCCACGAGCTGGTTTGGGCCTGTTTTGGGCTGTTTTGTCGATTTTACTAAAATCGTTTCCTAATATTTCCCGCATGCTTAACATATTTAAAACCCGTCAAAACAACCATAAAACAATCAAGTATCGACACAACCCAAAGACCAAAACCCGGACCCACCATGGACCAACCCAGACCTGGCTGGACCGGCCTGAACCGGTTTGAACCAGGCCTGAACCGGCCGGTTCACAGCCACCCTTACCCGGCCACTTCCACGGCCACAACAACCACCACCCTAAATTAATTCTAACATGATTTTAATTAACAACATCCATTTCAACCATCATTCATACAAAATCATGGTTATAAATAAATCATACAATATGTCAAGAACACTAACATGATAAAAATTCCATACAACATAAAAATCATTACTACTTATCATGATACTACCAAAAACCATAAATCATAATAACATGAACAAAAACAAAAGATGAACCAAAAACAAAAGAAACAAAGGCTTTGTAACATTAAATCATCGAGTAACTCGGAATCGTTACCTTAGCTAGCAAAACCAATTAGCACCAAAACATTTAAGAAGTATAAACCCGTCTACTAATCTTCACCCAAATCTACGCGTCCACAAACTCGTTTCAAAATCTTCCCTATAAAAATACAATAAACCAAACATATTCAATTTAGACTTGATTTTCCATAATTAAAATGTTGAAAACGATTTTGACGGAATTGAAACTAAACCGTACTTGAAGATGGAGAGCGAAGAGGAGATTCTAGAAATATAAGTTAGGACGGATTAAATTAAGAAATGAAGGTTTTATGATGATTTTGCTCAAGAACGACGAAGAACGGATGAAGAACGACGAAGAACGCTCAAGAACGATTAAAGAAAGTGTTATTTAGATCTTAATTTGATTGATTGTAAAATGAAAAGTTGTTGGTGAGTAGTGTTGATGAGGGAGCCGTGTAAATATAGAGGGAGTGTGGAGTCGGGTTTTGAAATTGTTGTTACGGAATTGACTCGGGTTTTATTATTATAATAAGATAATTAATTAGATATCAAGTTAATTAAATTAAATATCTAGATATTATGTTATATTAATAAAAAGAAATGAAAATATCAAGGCCTAAGAGAGGAAAAGGAGCCGTGACACATGAGAGGAATCAGATCTGTTTTGTAAACGGTTTGCGAAATTTTCGTTGACGGATCGATAAAGTTATAAATATCTTAGATATTATTATTAGTTTAATCATATTAATTCAAAATATCTAATGTGAGTGGAAAAAGGTGACATGGGCGTGTGACTCATGCCAAAGTCGGGTTTCGGGTTTGTTTCGGGATTTACGATGAGTCGGGAATCGTTAAATGATTCCCGGGTTTAAACCGTAAAACCTTATTATAAATTCCGAATAAATTCAAAATAATTTTATTAAATTATCATAAATCCTAATAAATCTAAATAAAAATAAATTAAAAATATTATTTTGTTAAATAAAATTTCGGTCTTCAAAATTACAAGGCGAGTCGGGAAAGTCAACGAAAGTCAAAGTCGACTTAAAAGTCAAGAAAAGTCAAAGATGACTTAAAAGTCAAGAAAAGTTTATGACGACTTAAAAGGCAAGAAAAGTCAATGACGACTTTAAAAAGTCAAGAAAAGTCAAAGACGACTTAAAAGTCAAGAAAAGTCAAAGATGACTAAAAACGGGATTTTCATGAAATCTCTCAGAAATTCTAAATACGAACTCGGAATTTCAAAATACGACTCGAAACAATAAAGTTCTATTTGAAAAACTTACCTTGCGCAAATTATCCCTAGAATGTTACTATAAAAATTGGGTACGTTTCGGGTGGAAGTTTTTTACAATCACCCCTCCTTTTAAAAAGTTTCGTCCTCGAAACTTAGAAGAAGGAAGGTGACATATATGCAAGTCTATTTCAAAACTTTTAAAAATATACTTGTAATAAAAATACAGGGTCTTATCAATGGAACGGAAGGTTCTCGTCTGCAGTTAAGAACATCGACGTCCAAGTCAAAGACTTAAAAGATACATTTTCGCATCAATAAATGAGAACCTATAGTTATCGAACGTCTCCAATAATGAGTCTCAACACTCCTTGACGGTAAAACACTTGAAATCATAAAATATTTTCAAAAGCTTTTAGTTCAAAAATTTCATAGTAAAGGTAATAACTCTACTATCTATGCCTAAAATTTCTAACTAAAGCTTCTAATGATCTTCCTATAAGAACTGATATTCGATAGAAGGAACGGAATATTCGAGAGAATAAATCGAATAGAAAGAGGAAGGAAGGAAATTTACCTCAAGCAAAGAGCTCGGGATATTTAGCTAACATTTTAGCTTCGGGTTCCCAAGTTTCTGATTCGACGTTTCCACAACGCCAAAGGATACGAACTAAAGGCACCACCTTGTTTCGGAGTTGTTTGTTAGCCCGTTCAAGTATACGAATCGGCCTTTCTTCCAAAGCCAAATTAGGTTCCAAGTCCAACACTTCTTCTTGAATAATATGACTCGGATCACTGATATACTTCTTCAATTGCGAAACATGGAACACATCATGAACTTTACTCAAGTTCGGAGGTAATTCCAATCGATAAGCAACAGGACCAACTCTTTTAAGCACGCGAAACGGTCCAATATATTTAGGACTCAACTTTCCTTTTACTCCAAACCGTTTCACTTCTTTCATTGGTGACACCTTAAGGAATACCCGATCATCAACATCAAATTCAAGTGGTCGACGACGAACATCGGCATAGGATTTCTGTCTATCTTGAGCGGCTTTCTTTCGCTCTCGAATGACTTGAACTTGATCAATTGTTTCAGTCACTATGTCGGGACTCAACATATGATCATCCTGGACTTGATCCCAACAAACAGGACTACGGCACTTCCTACCGTATAAAGCCTCGTATGGTGACATCTTGATAGATGCATGATAACTGTTGTTATAAGAAAATTCCACCAAAGGCAAACACTTCTCCCAAGAAGCGTGAAAGTCTAAAGCACAAGCCCGAAAAAGATCTTCCAAAGTTTGGATCGTTCTCTCAGTTTGACCATCAGTAGCGGCATGAAAAGTTGTGCTCATCAACAATTTACTACCCATGGCCTCTTGCAAAGCCGTCCAGAATCGGGAACAGAATCTCGGATCACGATCTGAAACTATATCCTTAGGAACTCCATGGTAGCGTACTATCTCTTTCACATAGGCACCAGCTAAAGTATCTATCTTCCAAGTTTCTTTGATATGCACGAATCTGGCACACTTGGTTAGACGGTCAACAATAACCTAGATGGCATCCTTTCCACTAGCAGTTCTAGGTAAAGCCATCACAAAGTCCATAGAAATAGACTCCCATTTCCAAAGAGGAATTTCCAAAGGTTGCAGCAAACCTCCGGGTCTTTGATGATCGATCTTCACCTTCTGACAAGTAAGACATCTACTAACATACTCCTTTACCTCAATCTTCATCCTAGGCCACCAAAATTGTGGTCTCAAATCTTTATACATTTTGTCACCGCCAGGATGAATAGAATAAGGAGAAAGGTGAGCTTCATCAAGTATTCTTTTTCTCAACTCGGCACTTCTCGGAACATACATTCTACCATGGTAACGAAGGTAGCCATCATTATCCACCACACAATCTTTAGCTTGCCCAAGTAGTATCTTTGCTCGTATGGCGATAAAAGTAGCATCCTCCGGTAAACAAGTACGAATCTCTCGATAGAAATCAGGTTCCGCAGTCAAAGCACCAAGATAATCAAATCCTTTCCCAACCAACTGTATCTCAAGCTTCTGAAATTCTGATACTAGTTCATCGGGTAAAGTACTAAGAGCATTTAATGAATGACTAGTCTTTCTACTCAATGCATCTGCCACAACATTTGCCTTTCCTTCATGGTAAATCAACTCGGCATCATAATCATTCACCAACTCTAACCATCTTCTCTGTCTCATGTTCAACTCTTTCTGCGTAAAAATGCACCTCAAGCTCTTATGATCGGTGTAAATTCGGCAATGAACTCCAATAAGATAATGTCTCCACGTTTTCAAGGCATGTACCACAGCTGCTAACTCAAGATCATGAGTCGGGTAATTCACTTCATGAACCCTGAGTTGTCGAGAAGCATAAGCAATGACTTTTCTATTCTGCATCAATACACATCCCAAACCATGCTTTGAAGCATCACAATATACATCATAATCAGCTTCATCATCTGGCAAAGTTAAAACCGGTGCGGTAGTCAATCTCTTCTTTAATTCCAAGAAGGCAATTTCACATTCATCGGTCCAAATATACTTTGCTTCCTTCTTTAGCAATTGAGTCTTCGGTCTTGCTAATTTGGAGAAATCTTTCACAAACGACGATAATACCGCTAAACCAAGGAAACTCCGAATTTCGGACACATTTTTCGGACTTTTCCAATCTACAACTGCCTCAATTTTAGCTGGATCGACCATAACACCGTCTTTGGAAATGACATGACCAAGGAAAGATACCTCGGGCAACCAGAATTCACACTTGGAGAACTTAGCATACCATTTTTGGCGTCGAAGAACACCCAAAATGGTTCGAAGGGGATCGGCATGTTCTTCCTTAGATTTCGAAAAGATCAGAATGTCATCAATAAATACCACCACACATTTATCAAGATACTCCCGGAAGGTACGATTCATCTGATCCATGAATATAGCTGGGTCGTTAGTCAAACCGAATGGCATCACATTGAATTCGAAATGACCATACCTCGAACTGAAAGCAGTCTTCGGAATATCTGCTTCCCGAACGGGAATTTGATGATACCCCGATCTAAGATCAATTTTAGAGAAAGTAGAAGCACCCCGTAACTGGTCAAAAAGATCATTGATACGAGGAAGAGGATATTTATTTTTGATTGTGACACGGTTCAATTCCCGATAATCAATGCACATCCGCATAGAACCGTCTTTCTTCTTGACAAATAGTACGGGCGCACCCCAAGGAGAAGCACTAGGCCTAATAAAGCCTTTCTCAATTAAATCATCAAGTTGAATTCTCAACTCCTTCAATTCGGAAGGAGCCATACGATAAGGTGCTTTAGCAATTGGTCCAGTTCCAGGAACTAGATCGATGGAAAACTCAACATCTCTTTCAGGAGGAATTCCCGGTAATTCTTCGGGAAATACATCCGGAAATTCTCGAACAATAGGAACATCCTTCAAAGAAGGAAGAGAAGAATCAGAAGTAGTCACTACACATAGAAATGCGTGATGACCCTTCTTCAAAACATTTATCATTTTCATAGCTGAGATTAACTTCACCCTTGTTTGCTTTCTAACTCCTTGATAAGAAACACGAATACCCAAAGGACTTTTAAGAATAATCTTCTGATCACGGCATTCAAATCGAGCATGATAAGTAGATAACCAATCCATGCCCAGAATAATATCAAACTCTTCAAGAGGAAACCGTAGAAGATTAGCCGGAAATATAGATCCATTTATGGATATTGGAATGTCGGAATGAAGATAAGAGCATGAAAATACATCTCCGGACGGTAAGGATATTGGAGTACTTTCTCCAACTGAAGCTTTTATAGGTAGTTTATCGGATAATCTCATTGAAATAAAAGACAAGGAAGCTCCCGTATCAAATAAAATTAAACACGGAAATTCATAAATTGAGAACATACCCGTCACTATGTCAGGTTGAGCCTCGGCCTCAGCTCGGCTCATAATAAAAATTCGACCCTTAGGTCGCCCAGAAATAACCGGTGTAGAAACCGTACTCTTCCTCTCAGGACACACATTAGCCTTATGCCCTGGCTTCTGACAAATAAAGCATACAAACGGCTTGTTGAAGCAACCAACACCAGGATGAATAGGCATCTTGCATGAAAAGCAGATACGACCTTTAAGGTCGTTGTTGTTGCTCGGAACAAATGGACGGTTTCTCTGATTTGCCGGTCCACTCTGAAAGTTTCTCCTCTTGTTTGGAAAAGAGGGAGAAAAGGAAGGTCGGGAAGTAGGATATAAAGGTCTCTTGCCATAAGAATTAGGAGCAATATAAGAAGTACGAGCCTCTTCGGCAATCTCCCGAATCGAACTCTCCGCCCATAAAGCATCATTATAAATAGAGACGAAAGAAGTAGAACCCCTACTAATCTTTCCCTTCACCTGGGGAGAAAGCTTCCCTAGGTAAAAGAAGGCTTGGTCTTCCTCCCTCGAAATAAGACGAGTGGCATAATGAGCCAACTCATTAAACTTGGTTGTGAACTCTTGAACCGAAAGAACCCCCTGTTTAAAATCCATAAACTCTTTCAGCTTCTGCTGCCTCAACTCATCCGGATAAAACCTCGTCTCCCATAGTTCACGGAAACGAGTCCACCCAAAATTAGGCTCCAACTTAGCAGTAGGACCAGAAAGAGTCCACCACTGATCTGCTTCCTTCACTAAAAAGTGGGAAGCAAGACGAACTTTATCCGCTTCAAGGACATCATAAAGAGAAAAACTCTTCTCCATTTCTCGTAACCACCCCGAAAGCTGAACGGGATCTACCTCACCACCGTAGGTTTTGGCTTGGCTCTAGATAGTTGAGAAGGCCAACCACTGAGCTTGAACAACTCCGTGTCTCTCACGGCGGGAAATAGCATTAGGAATCAGGATTGGCCTGTTGGTTTTGCTGATTTTGCTGGTTTTGGATAATAACGGTAAGAGATGCTAAGATCGTGTTGTCAATTCTCGGAGGCATCTTGCAAAAGAAAACAAAGATTAGTACTTATCATTTAGCAAGAACAAAGAGACTACAACATAGATCCTAATCTACCCATCTTACCCTTCTATCTCACAAGTTTATTATTTATTAAGGTCAAGTTATTTATACAAGGGTACACAAACGTGCGTCGGGAGCAAAATAGCTCTGATAACAACTGTGACACCCTCAAATTTGCGGAAAGAAAAAAAATAATTTAACTAGATAAAAGATAAGAATACAATAAAAGGTGTCATAAAGAAAAAGGGTTCATACAAAAGGAAAATAATATTATACATAAAAATTATACAAGACGGGAGACATATCTCCCGTATAAATACGGAAATAAAAGAGTGTATAATAATATACAATCTAAGAACCGAATATAGGTCCAAGGTAAATACTTCGCTCGCTAGCTCCTCAATGTACCCAAAGTATGCATCACCACCTGTTCGACCGCATTAAATATAAACACGGAAGCCACAGTCAGTGGGGAGTAACTCCGAGTTCTCCCAGCCACGAAATGTCGAGTTTCATGAAACATGAATAACATAAAAGCAATGTATATGGAAAATACAAAACTTAAACATATATGATATGCTTTTCATGTTATGAAACAGATAACTAACAAATAACCTAGCATGTGAAAGCTATCATGTGAAACCGATAATAAACTATGACTCGAGGTAGGGAGCTGGTATGCTAGCTCAGAGGTTCCTCTCAGAAACATGGCCATGATACACTCAACCCCTAATCAACACGTAATCATGTGAATCAGTTAACAATCGGTAATCCAAACTCTATCAATCCTAGCCGGCTTGCATCTCACCTTCTAGAACTCATAGAATCATACAAACATGAAAGACCAATACTTCTACAAACAGGCATAAGTTCTTAGAACCGTCAATAGTCGACTTCTGTAACTCGAGGCTATACCACAAGGTAGGAAAACATCCTAGTCCTAGACTGATCAGACCTAGCGACAACAGCTAGTCCATTCCCCGTCCCATGACATAACCGTCTATGAGAAACTCTACTAGGCGACCCCCTAGGCAGAGATGGCTAGTACTTAAGCTGGCTCCCTTCCCAAAGCGGAACTCTTAGGATGCCATGCCCCGACTTGGAGATAAGCCCCCCAGGCCGTGACACAAAAGCTATCAAGCTGTGAACTCCATATGCTCGTTAAAGATAGTACGGCCTATCAATGTCGTGGTCCAAGCTCCTCATTTAGAATTAGCATGGTCAAGACGCCATATACTCATAATTCTCTATGGGTACTTAGTCAACACGACACCAACCATATAATAAAACAGTCACGGGAAAAACATCCTATCA